>ML120362.1:1193917-1302177 GCA_003788595.2 Choiromyces venosus 120613-1
TGATAAAAAAAAAGGCGGATTTGTAGCGTTTATACCCCTGACGTTTATTTTTTTATTCTTATTTAGGGTTGGGTTGGGTTGGGTTAGGTTAGGTTGGAATGGGGGGGGGGGAGTATGTTTATAAAACTAATGCCGTGAGAATCCTTTATACAGTACAGTTGAGTAACTTCATTGAGGTTAAAGGTTGGGATAAGGTAGCTTTGTTTATTCATTTATTCATTTATTTATTCATCAACCAGTAACCGCCCCCCCCCCCCCGCGCCGCGGACAAAACAAAGATTGCCCATCGGTTTTTGTTTTCTATGATGTGCATACATACGGTAGGATTTCAGACGACAGATATCATCAACGCCCTGTCTTGGCGAAAAAGCGTATAACTCGAGATAATGTGGAAGTCCAAAGTCTGAGCTCTTAGGAGCTGGCCCGGAAGTGACGCCTGAGATAACCAAACAATACGCTACCGTACCTGTCAGGCGGACTCTATTAGGTAAGCTGGTAGGTTGTATGTGGGTTGAGCTAGCGGGTGGGTTTTCTGGTATAATATCATACCGCAATGAGTTCAGAGGCTCAGAAATTCTAATACTAGTCAATATTCATACTCATCCAGACCCTCTTTCTCTTCAGGGCCAGGTCGAGCACAGCAAAGTTCATGTCTGCGGTTCCCTTGCCCTATGCGAAAACATAGAATGCTTCACCGGAGGATTCTTTGCGGAAATATGATATACAGTAGACTACCATACGATAAGCTGAGTCATCTATCGTAGTTGGTTTCAGCCTAGCCTTGGCAAGTGCAGTCAACTTAATCTATGCTACCGTATCCGTACTGTACGCTACAACTCAAATACTCGTACACACCAGCCAGCCCAGTCACCAAACGGACAAAAAAAAAAAAAAGCACAAGAAATGTCAATCCTCCATCTCCCAAACGAGCTCACCTTCATAATCAGCGACCTCCTCCCCCCACCAGACCTAAACTCTCTTATCAAGACAAACACGCACTTTGCACGTCTGCTGCAGCAAGTGCTCCTAAACACCGTGTTCGAGCTGCGCTCGGAGGACTACGGGAAACGCCTACTATACTCGTACGCGCGGATGCGCAATCGTGCGGAGATCCGCGGGGTGTTGGGAAGGGGGGTATTGGAGTTTGTGAGCAGGAGGGGCCTGGTTAATACAGCGGTTGTGACGGAGGAGGCGGGGAGTGTGGAGTTTCTAATGGACTGTTTGGACGAAGTGGTGGGTGTGGAGGATGAGGAGGGCGTGGCTTCCAGTGAAGCTTCACCGCTTACCACCGCCGCCATAAAGGGGAAGGTGGCAACTGCCGAAATGCTACTTTTGCGCAGCGGAGGAGGAGGAGGGAGGGAATTGGCGGCGACGGGGTATTACGGACCGTTATACATGGCTGCCGCCTACAATCACGTCGACATTCTAAAGCTCATGCTAGCACACCCGCTCGTCAACGTGAACACCCAGAACCAGCAACGCATGACGCCGCTTCTCGTAGCGGCGTTCAAAGGCCACGACCCAATCGTCCGCGTCCTCCTGCAGGACCCGCGCACAGACGCGAACGTCCGCGACATAAGCGGCGCAACGGCACTCCTCCGCTCGGCACTACGCGGACGCGTGGACGTGGTGAAGCTCCTACTCGCAAAGCCCGAGCTCGAGGTCAACGGTCAGGACGACCGCGGCTGGACCGCGCTAGGTCGCGCTTCCTCCCGCGGCCATGTAGACACTGTGCGCACGCTCCTGGCCGATCCAAGGATTGACGTGAACGTCGGTGGTAGTGTGGGCGGGGAACCATCACTCTTTGTCATGGTCCGCAGCCGGAGGCTCCAAGGAGTAGTCAGGGACTGCCTGGCGGACCCACGCTTCGACATACACCTTCGTGACAACACCGGAAAGACCGTGATGCACGTTGCCGCCACTGTGCATCACGAAGCGGCCCCGCCCGGGATGATCGAGCTCCTCCTATCCGACACACGCATCGACGTGAATGCGCGCGACCACCGCGGGCAGTCTCCGTTCTACGCTGCCGTCGACTGCAGGAATGCGCGGGTTGTCCAAACGCTCCTGGAGGATCCTAGGGTTCGGGTGGATCTCGGAGATAGCGATGGGGTTTGCCCGCTTGAGAAGGCGTTTTTGGGGATGGATGAGAGGATGCTTGGGTTGCTGTTGGCGTGTCCCAGGGTTTCGAAAGAGGTTTTGTTGGAGAGGGGGGTTAGGAAGGAGGTTTTGGACGGGTTGGAGAGGGGGCTCGTGGATGAAGCTGTCGAGGCTGCCGTTTTGGCTGCCGGAGCCCAGAGGGAGAGGGAGGCCGAGGCTGAAAGGGAGGCGGAGGCGCAGGCGCAAGCGCAGGTAGAGGTAGAGGCAGAAGCCGGGGGAGCTGCTACAGCCCCAGAGGCGGACCTTGGAGCGGTGGGTGTTGCCGTAGCATAACTAGACAAGACCTACCCCCCCCCCTCGGATGCTACTTTCTTCCTTTCCTTTCCATGTAAGACTTAAGTACTATCGCCGCACTCATAACTACCATAGTCTACCAATTCCCACCAAAGATTTACTAGCATGTGAATATGTTACCCAACTTGACCCTACAGTATCATAGTTTTTTTTTTTTTTTTTTTTTCCGCCCCCCAAAACAAACTTAGTCAAGTTAGCTAGCAAAATACCAGGAACTACCGTACAGTGCCCCCACTTCCCTGACTACTCCACCCGCAATCAGAATCTAGCAAACACAAACACAACCGGACAGACAAACAATCGAGTGATCCCTCATGACCGGATGTCGATGCAGTAACTGCCATCAGGTTCTACAGTTGCTAGCTGGGTACGGTACGGTATGGGTACGGTAGACAAAAGGTCCGGTTGTAATAAGTACGCGTGCGTGTTGTCCTGAAGGAGAGGGGAGGAGGAAAAAGGGTTGTCGCATGATACTACGAGTTGTTGATAATACAGTACGAGAAAGAAGAAGAAGTGTATATTTACTGTAGATGTATAGCGGCTCATCCTGGCAGGGAAAGGGGGATAAGTATTATTTCTACAGTACAGGATGGATGGATGGATGGATGGATGTATCGTTGGTAAGAGTACAAGTATTGTGGGAGTGGTTTTGCTTAGCCAATTAATAACCTCTAATCTTCCACACAAGATTATTCTAATACTACGTCGTGAAAATCTACTTCTCCCCCGCCGAAAACCCCACAATCTGCATAAGAGCCTCATCCCACTTTCGCATATCACACAGACAAGCAGTGCTCTCCCATCCGTAAACGTAGTTTCCAACGCTCCTAGCGAAAAAGTCCAGGTAATTTCCCGCCCCGAAGGGGCGATTTGTTGGCCACCTGCGCACACGTACATTAAACCCCTCCCGCCGACCAAGGGATGGGAGGAGGAGGAGGAGGAGGAGGGGAAGGGCACCTTTTTAATAGAGTAAATCTCTCCAAACCCCCCCTCTTCCAGGGCGTGCGGTTGCGGAGGGAAGTTTTCAAAGCCAATTCCGTCTGGGTATATATTTAGAGAGCCGGGTGTGTGTTGATGTTCGTGCCGGGAAACTTGCTAGGACTTCCTCTTGATTGGACACGCTCTGCCACTGCTTCACGGCACACCATGCCTCCCCTTCCTCCTCCTCCTCCCCCTCCGGCCTGCCCGATAGCATGCTGGATGATACGAGCCCTACGAGAATTCTCCGCTTTCATGCCTCAATTCGTGGAACGGCCAGTCTGCATTCGTAGGGATTCCCCAGAGGATCCAGCGTAGGGGACTTGCCATCTTTCGATACTTTGGCCAGCGGGTTGAGATTGGCATAGTGAAGAAGAAGGTTATTCCTAGGACTAGGTAGATTATTTTCAGGCAGTGGGTGGAGGAGGTTAGGAGGGTTGTTAGCAGGGAGACGATTACGAAGGTGAGAGTGTATAGTGAGGGGGAGGGGGGGGGGGGGTGGTTGTAGGTTAGTAGGGGTTGTAATCAGGAGGGGAAAAAGGAGGGGGAGACTTGTTTAGTATTTCTAGAACGTCGGCAAAGTCTTCTAGTTGCATTAATGCCCAGGCTGGCCAATCCTCCCCTTCATGCCCATCCCTGGATTAGCCAAAGACTATCTTTTCAATAACCTCCCCGATAGCACCCTCCTTCTTCTCCTTCCCCCCAGATACCCTCCCTAGTAACTCTTCCCTCCTAACACCCTCCTCAAAATCCCTTTTCAATTCCTCCCGGAGTTGATCCGCCTCGCGATCGAGGTATATCCACTTCCGCAGGGTAATGTAAATCACATATCCATACTACTTCCTCTCCCAATTCACCCACCCATGCAAACGGTCAGATAAGCACCTCCTGCGAGCAACGAGCACAGCAAAGATTTACCAGAAAGCTACAGATATACTCGCAGTGTCAAAGCACAATGTACACCACCAACAATTTAACCGTAGTCTTTGGATCCTCCCAGCGATAGACGCTGCGTACGCTTTTGAGGAAGCACAGCCAGGGGGGTGCGCACTGGAGGACCCTTTCCAGGGCGCTGCGTAGCGGTGGGAGTGATGGTGGGCGTGCGTGCGGGGGATTTGTATCGTCAATGTATTGTGACGATGAGGTTGCGGTTAGGTATAACGCTAGCTGATCATTCACAACACCCACGATCAGACTACCACTCGGGTGATACCTCATGATGCAACAGAAAAGAAGGAAAAAAAATAAAAGTAATTGAGATATAAACATACATGCCCCACCATCTCCCCTAATCAACCTCCACACCTCCATCCTCTGCGAAAACAACCTTCCCATCCCCGCCCATCAAGTAGTAATCCTCCGGCACCGGCAATTTTTCTATGCCCCTGCGCGGGGCAAGAACCATATTTACGTGCCGCGACATGATCCACCGAACACGCATGTCCCGTTTCTGCATCTTCAACTCTTGCAATACCCGTTCTGCATCTTCCACGCCCGCGACGTCGCCGCGGGCTTGTTGGACTTCGAGCGCATTCCGCGCGGATAGGTAGGTTAGCTCTACCTGTGGATTTGTTGTCGTCGCCGACGGCGACGAGGAAGTTATGGATGTGCTGAGGCGGTGGGCGAGGTGGCGGGCTATGCTGGATTTAATGGTGGTGCGGGGGTGTGTTAGGATTGATTTCGCCTGTGTTAGTTTGTGCTCTGACCGGCGTGGTGGGGGTGGGGGAGGGAGGAAGGGTGCGGAGGAGGCGGCCGCCCCAGGGTAGTGTAATTGCGGAGGTTTATGCGGTGCGGAGGTACATGATGTTAGTGGATCCCTGCTACCGGTATCATTCGACACTGAGTCAGAGGCAGAGGAGAAGGAGGAGGAGGAGGGGGGTTTGTGAATAATGTGCAACTTTTGCTTAATACTTTTTATTTTTGACTTTTTTTCTTCTCGCGCTGCGAGTGGTGGGTATTCTATTCCGTCTTCATACACCTCTTCCTCCACATCCTCCACATCCGACCGGGTGAATGCCTTGCTTCCAAACTTCCGGCGATCACCGGCGGGTGGCATTTGTCTTGTCTTGTCCTTGTCCTGTCGCTCACTCACTCACTCGCAAGACAAGATCTGGATAATTCGGCACGCAACAGAGCCGTACGGTACGACCACGACGACGACAACGACGAAAGGAATCCCAGCCGGCTTTTCCCTCTGAGTATCATACCTTCTTTATTCGTTCCGTCCCGCTTCGTTTCGTTTGTGCAATGTTCGCAGGGGTGGTGGTGGTGGTGGATGGAGGAAGGGAAGGGAAAGGGAGGTTGAGGATATCGTATTTAATATGATGATGATGAATTTACTAGGGATAGAACCGAGGATTTTTTTGGGGGGGGGGAGTATATTAATTTAATTGGTTTTTCACTTTGTATGGAGGGAGATGATATAGTTCACGGTGGTGGGCTATCGTCATGGGCTTGGGAATCGTCACTGTTGCTTTCAGTAGGATATCATATGGTAGAGGAGAGGAGAGGGCCGTACTGGTACCGTAAAGGCCCAGTTGTAGGATACCGGTACCGTAACCAATTGCATAATATTTTGCTTCAGATAGGCGGTTGCTTAAGCTTGGTTTACGCTTCTTCTTTATCAACATTTTCATAAACTACCTGTAATTGTCTCATCCTGTCCTGTCTTAAGTAAATCCCAAGCTACCGTACCGTACTCGTACCGTATGCCCACATCACCACAATCACAATCAGAATCAGAATCAGAATCAGAATCACAACTCTTCTCCACTCCCCAATCCTCTGCCCGCACTCACTGCATCAAGCAAGCAACCCAACTTCCAAGCTTCCTCTAACCTCCCATCATGCACCCATCCCCCAAACCAAACCACAACAAACAAACAAACAATCCCGCCCCGCCCGCCTATCATACCTACCCTGCCCCTTCCAATCCCATCCACCCACTACCGCCCTTGTAGATACTTGTCACAGGCAAGAAAAAGCAGAAAACGTACTGTTGAGCACCCGGATTCCTAAACCCCTGTTGGTCCCATCTCTAACCTCCATAAAGGAGTATTATCTCTGAAATCACCGACCACTCCTACTATTCTACTATCCCTACTGCCCCTGCTCAATCTCTGTTACCCCGGTTTCTTGCCTCAATGTTCGGGCTCTTGTTGGCTGTAACAAGCACAAGTACACACCTTACGCAACACACACCCATGACGCCAACTTGACGCCAACTCGTGGCGCTCTTTCTCTCTCTCTCGCTCGCTGGCTCTAGCAAGCAAGCAAGCCCTCGTGGCCGTCCACGATAAACCCAACGGAATCGCTCAGCGTGCCACCTGCACAACGCATGTATGGTGGCGAGTGCAGATGCTGTTTAGATTACTGGCATGAAGAAGCAGAACATCCGAGTTCGAATTTAGTATGGGCGCTCAGATACACAGACAATTTGCTATACAAATTTTAATCCCTGTGTTTGGGTTCTACATGCCAGTAACTTGTAAACTGGACGGTGCGGAAATCAATTGCGCGGCCTGTAGCGATTGCAATATGGTGCTTGCTCTACTACCGTAGCTATGCTGGCTAGGGTAGGGGGGTTGACTTAGACTACGGTAACCTGCCAGCAGGAGGGTATTGGAAGGCTATACTGGATGGGAGAGATCGGCTTGCTTGCTTGCCAGTATTAGATTATCGTTGGGAGAAACTCGCGAATGGAAAACTTATCGCATCGCATCACATCACCTCGTAGCACTCTATCATATTAACTTAGTATGATACAACGGTACTCACTAGACGACGTCACAAGCCACTCGGGCACCCCCCCTCACTTGGACGACTAAACTTGAACAGGAAACTTTCCTGATGAACTGTGGCAACTGTAACTTAGCGATCAACAGTCGATTCCCTCATAGAAGATCAGCCAATCAGCATCTGTCCGAGTGGCTTGTGATGTCGTCTATCTCGAATCTACGGTACGGGTAATACGGTGATGGCATGGATATGGATATGGGTGGGTACGTACGTATGCTTGCTCTGCTTGCCAATTGTATGTACCAAATCGTACTCGAGCACATTGTATGATATAATAGGGGCACTCACGCTGAGCCGTTTTTGCCGTTTTTGAAAATCGGTTCTGACAACCAAAACCGAACTTTTTGATTTTTTTGAGTACCGTACCGGAAACCGGCTTTTTTTTGGCGGTTCCGGAGGTTTTTGGGTTTTTCGGTTTTAGTGTCGGGTACCGGTATGCTGGAGCTGTACTGTTTTCAAAACTGCAAAAACGGCCCAGCGTGAGTGCCCCTAATACCTACTTGTACTGTATTTTGGCTCTGACGATGGACCAGTGGGAAAGTAGGATTGAAGCGTTTTCTGTCCCTCATCTCTCTTTCTTCCTTTCTCGTCCTGTCTGATCTCAGTACCGTAGTCTAGCCGGTGTGTGTTATGTCTCTTTTTAGTGAGGCGTGGTTGTATGTAGTGTGGTTGTGCATGCACGGGTTGGAAATGGTAATTCCTGCACTAAAGGTGATTGGCAAGTCAAGTCTACAAGTACTGTGGCTACCAGACCATGTGCTAGGTAGTCCAAAATTTCCTCCTCTGGAAAAGGGGCGAAAAACACAGCAAAAAAAACCTGCTTTCCGAGACAAATAAAAAAGAAAAAAAACACCAGATCTTACTAGGAGAGGCAACTCCAACGTCCTAGCACAAGGTCCGTTTATTCGAGTTCTTACGGTACATAGTAGGCACTTTCTACCGTTTTAGTAGTGAATTGTGCTAGGAACTTGTTGATCGAGACTCGAGCGACAACGAAGAAAACTCAAGAGCAAAGAGGGATGGATGGATGTCTGTCTCCGTAAGAGTACTTTCCACAATTCACACCGCCGCCGCCGCCCAACTTCCAAGACTACAAGTTATCATATCGTACGAGTACTCGCACTCTGCTGTACTTGCACAGACAGGGCAGAAATGATGATGATCTAGCCCTTGCAGAATCGCCTTCCGTTCGTCAAGTTTCTACACACTAACAAATTAACCCCCATCAAACTAATTCATAAAGTCTTGAAAGGCTTTTTTTCCATTCATTCTCGCCTCTTTGAAACCCTCAATACGGTCAAGTACATACTGTAAACTTGGTGAATTCCCAAATCAGTTCATGTCCGGCCCTCGTCAAAGTCTGGGCAAATCATTAGGGCAAAGAGTTTTGTTCCTGGTGGTTGGTTGCTTGATTTTTTTTCTTCTTCCCCTTGCTAGCTAGCATGTCGATACTTGGTACCCACTTGCACATTGTCTTGACTTGACTTGTCTTGCTTTGTTGGATACCTTAGTGAAGGGGAAAAAATGGATTGAAAAGTCTTAGTCTACGTGTTTTGCACGAGTCCCTATCAGGCCTTTCCTTTCCTACCGCCCCCCGGACACCCACTTTCTGGACTCAACTTACGAGTGGTAAGTATTGGACTTAGACTACCAACTTTCTTTCCTTCCCCCCCGGTTTCCCACTTCCACCCAATTGCACTTTCCCCCCCTCCAATCCAATTCCCCCACCTCCCTGGTCTTCACTTCGTCATTCCTGCTGCAAATTCCAGTGCTTAAATCTGCCCGCCTTCCCACGTCTTTTTGTCGTTGTTGTTCCTCAGTCTGCTACCTTCATTCTCATCCTGACATTCCTCTACCACCTCCTTCAGCAGATCCTACCTATCACTACTTCTTCTTAATTCCTCCTCTCTTACCAACCACAAAAACAAAAATAATACCCATAATGAAGACCTCAATTCTTGTCCTCGCAGCCGGAATTGCAGCCTCGGCCGTTGCCCAGGATCTTCGAAACTACTGTAGTCAGTGCGGCCAACTCGACACATTGTTGATAGTCTGCTCGTCCGCGTGGAAGGGTGCTGTCGGAGAGTGAGTTTTTCCCCCTACCATGCATCCAGCAAGGCACAATTAAACTTCTTAGCGGCTTAAAGTGGGCTAAATTCCCGCTATCCCTAACCGAATTGTTAAACAATTTATTTATTAAAAAAAAATAAAGAAGAACGAAATACTGATGTCATGGTACGAAATGATTAGTTGTCAATCCCCCCCTTGCAACTTCCGCTTCGCCGGCGATCCATACGCTCGCTGTGCCGCGCTCGGCACGACCACGGCCGGCGGCTTGACCATCCAAACACCTACTCCAGGCGCAACAACCGTATCCCCGCCGGCCTCGGTCTCCTCTTCAGTTCTATCTAGCGCATTGAGCTCCGTCTCTTTGGTCCGTTCTAGCGTCACCTCTGGCGTTTCCTCTGCTCTTCGGCCAACCACCCTTGTCCCCGTCTCATCTGTTACCACCACTACTTTCACTTCTGGCGGATCGACCTTCACCTCCATTACTACTCGTGGTGCTGGTGCGGGTGCGGGTGCTGGCAGTAGCAGCAGCGGAAACGGATCTCTCTCGACTACTACTACCACCACTGGTGCTAACGCATCTGCCACCACGACTACTACCAATGCCTCAGCCTCCGGCTCTCAGGCTACCTCTGGCTCTCAGGCTACCTCTGGCTCTCAAGCTACCTCTGGCTCTAGCACTACTACCACTGGGGGCGCTGGATCCGGTGCTGGTGCTATCGCTCCTGGATTCATCGTCCAGGCTGTGATGGGTGTTGCTGGGTGGTTGTTGTACGCTTTGTAAAGGGATTTAAAGCAAAACCAACAAAAAAACAAAACAAATCTGGATGGGATGAGAAAGGATGGAACGGGAACAGTGTGTAATAATAACGATGATGAAGATAATGTCAGATGTTGGAGACGAGATGAGATGAAATATGAAATAACTTAATGCTGCGAATTTTTACTTTTACACTTTCGAATGTATTCTTTTTTATTTTATTTTATTATTTTATTTTTATATTTTTATATTTTACCTTTTGGCATTTTATGAAAAAATTAGCGATCAGTTGGGTTTGGCACGGTTCGGGAATGGGGGCTTTTTTTTCTTCTCCTCTTCTCCCAGATCATGTACAATAACTTAAGTAGGGTGACAAAAAACTCGGGCCATCTTTATGGACCGACAGCTGAACAACGCCCCCGCAGATAATCCCAAGAGGCTCTGAACATCGTGAGAATAACTATTTCCTTCTATGCTAGAAGCACCAATTACCTAAATCGATATTTGGTTATATTTGATGCAACGGGGCAAGTAAGGTCGAGAAGTGACTTGTGATTTTGTATGGGTGTGCCATACAAAAAAAAAACCTAATTTCACGACCTAAAAGCTTCCATAACTTTTGCCTATTATTCTTATCCTTCACTGCCTTGTGCATCTGTGTGGAAATTATTTTTTTTCCCACTGCTCCCTAACCTTGTTGTCTGCAGCTTATTGTGCACAATTCAGTGCTTGCTGAGCCCTTTTGAAGATGCTTCTTGACACTATCCTGCTCCTTTTGTTGAACTATTGCCCTTGCTTTATGGGCGTAGTGTACCCCACCCTTCTGGATTGACTGCTGGCTATGCTTTTGCCATGCGGTATGAGCAAGTTCTGCTGCTTTTGTATTTCCCAACTCTTGAAGTACGGGTGCCCTGCTTTATACCCGAGTAAGACTTTCCTTCAGATATTTCTGAAGACTTTGATTTGATGAGGGGGAAATTTCACCAATTTTGGAGGAGAGAAAGTCCATGTACCGCCTAGGTGACTGTATTGTTCAAAGTTTTTTTTTTTTTTTTGTGTTATAGCATAGTTTCTGAGAATGAAGGGAGTATCTATTATGGGGAAGCTCAACTGAAAAATCAGGTGGATGAACCTGGCTGTTCGTAAGGTAAAATAAGGATGACAAAGATCATTGGGTAGGCTCAATGAGAAACTAGTCTCAAGAAATTGTATGCACAAAATGTTTTAAGAGTAATAATTTAATATATTGATAGGATCTCTTCTCTGTCACTTGATGGTTCAAATAGCTTGAGGGGTTTTTTTTTCCTGTTTGTTTAAATCATTAATTATTTGTTTAAGATACAAAAAAGTGCATGCAATGTTAGTCAAGGTGATAAAAACATCTGTAGTCTAACTCATGCCTTGGGAAAAAGTCATCACTCTAAGTTCCTCTGGTATGGAACCAACCATACATCTTGGCCTTAGCCAAACCCAACTCTGAATTGCTAAGTGGAAATCCAAAGAAAAGTCTAACTAAGAGAAAGCAGGAAGTAACAGGAAAACTACCATGAAATCCTATTTGAATAAAAGAAACCTAGCAGTCCATATAGTAAAGTCCTAATAGGCAGTCATGATAGAAACTATAGCTGCAGGACACCAAAGTATCTGATAGTGTATTGACTCACCACCAAAGTCCCTGGAAGCAGTACAATACCAGTGACCAGGCAGTAGGATGTATAGAAGTACTGTGGGCTGAACTGAAGCATAGGGTAGATATAGCAGTAGGGTGCCAGCCTGATATATTGTTTAAAGTGATAGAAATTCTATTACGATATCTCTCATATAGTCTTTTATTATAGGAGAGATAGCATCACTTCTGGAGAGATCCTAGAAATATAGAAATATAAAGGTAATGAAGGGGGGGGTAGAGGTGATAGTAGGGTACTAGCTGATTAACCAAGAGTAGAGGATGGGGGGGGGTAAACCTAACTCTAACATGACTATCAGTGTTACGATCCGCTATATGATCTCTCCTATTTATATCTTGCAACAGGCAATGAGTCTGTAGTTAGTCTTTGTTAAGGTAATACTTACCTTCTATTGTATTCTCCGTTCTTCGAGAATCCTTAATACTTGTTATCTTACACTACGTCTTAGATATTGACCATTGTCAATACTAAGTCCTTATAGTGCGAACTAATATTAATATTGTCCTTCTTCACAGTTGTTGATCTTGTAGGTAAAGAGCATAAAGATGTTTTATTGATAACTTATAAGATAGGAAATAACTTAGGTGGTTGCGTGAAGAACTAACTATCAGGTCCTATCGACCTCCTTATATAGTTCTTCCAGCAACCCGCTTACAAACCAAATGAGTCACAACTGTGACTCATGCATTCGCGTAACATATAACCTCATCACCATACTTGGTCATGCGCGAAAGTCCCATGACCTTAAAGGGGTCATGTGCGAAACCTCATGACTCGTATAAACGAAGTCATGCCTCTTAATCCTTTTTGACTCATATGCGCACATATGAGTCAACGCTCAACATACCAATCCAAATCAATCATAAATAACTATGACTCACAATTGTGAGTCATGTGAGACCCTATGACTCTTATGTGAGTCATAGTGCAAAACATAACATCGTATGACTCAACTGAGTCATGTGCGAAAAACCTTTTAACAAATAAAACCATTACAAACCATGCCGGGTTTGTAATAATCAGTATTGTGTTCATATCTGACTAGGCCTGAGTAGCCTCCTAGGAAAATCGAGAATGGAGAAATTAACTGTAGCCTATTATTATGTTTCCTCCAAGTCCTACTATGAACCATGTTCCCAACTGTCTGCTACAAAAAAATAAATATTGCCAATCATGGTTTTCACTAAGCAAGGTGAAGTAAAAGTGGAGAAGAAGAGGAATTACTAATACCTAGAGATATCAGTAAGTGAGGATAGTTATCTCAAGGAGATAAAATACAAGATAGAATAGGAAAGAAGAAGCCTAAGGCAAGTTGTAAAAAGATAGATGTACTTCTACCCTCCAAAGTGAGGGGAATAGAAGAGAAATCCTCATGAAGTTTTTCATAGTGTTGAGTTATTCCCAAACAGGAAATAAATTTCAATCACTAAAGGTATAGTTGAGATGAAGGATAGTTTCTATAGTTGAAAATTCTTTTTCTTTTTTTTCTTTTATTTAAATCACTATTTATTTATTTGTACAGTACAAAATATGTATACAGTTCTAGACTAAGGTAATCAAAAACTATCTGTCCCAACTCAGTACAAGCTGTGATGAAAAAACTAAAAACTCTCTTACTAAATGGTCTTTGGGAAGAAAAATATCTTAACAAAGAGCTCACTGGATACAATAAACTAAACTCTTCCACAAACAAGCAATAAGGAAACCCTAATCCCCCAATAGTGAATAAGAACCAAAGCCAAATATAAGGAAATAAAAACCTAAGCAAGAAATCTAAACCAAGTTACTTAATTATAACCAATGGTATAACTACCCATAGTCCACTAATATGAAAAAGGTACAGTGGCTGGAGGGACCTTATAGACCCAGACACGAAAGGTAAGAGAAGACCAAGCTGAAGGCTCAAGTAAATTGAATGAAGGTAGAGGGAGTATATGGTAGGCTCTCAGGATCCCCAAGCTCTCTAGAAATCCTAAAGTACTTAGCAGTATAGTACTAGTGAGGGGAGGAGAGAAAGTGGTAGTAAGGTACCAGCTATCCAAGACAAGCTGTCAACAGACCATATTACTACTTATCTCATATAGTATCTTTATTATAGGAGAAATAGTATTACTACTGGAAAGGATTCTAGGAGACAGTAGAGGCAAGTGAAGGATAAGAGAGAAAGGGAGGAGGGGTAGACCCTAATGACTTAAACAACTATCAGTAATTGTATTTGTGTCTATACTAGGCAGCCTAAAGGAGGAGGAGGGGAAGATTGACTGTAGCCTATTAAAGAGTTCTTCCATACTACAAACAGTATTCCCAGCCATCTGTTGAGTGTAAAAGGGGTTGCCAACAGTACAAATTTCTGCTAAGTGAGGTCTAAGTAGAGAAGAGGGGTAGAACTCAATATTATGAGATTTGGGTAGAGTCTTTAAGAGGGTAGACCTCAAGAAAGAAGAAAGGGAGGAAGTAATAATCAAGGCTTAGTTCAGTAGAGATAAGCTCCTACCCCCCTCCAGATCTGCTAGAGTGAGAGGCTGTGTGAGGTAAAAGTGGAGATTTTTTCTTGATGTTGAGTTTTCAATCACTAGAGGTGTAGAGGAGATAGAAGATAGTTTCTATAGCTTAGAAGTACCTAGATATTTATATTCTGCATCTGAGTGATTGCTGGCTACATCTATCAACCATACTAACTAAGTATTTCTGATGAAAATATCTTATCAAAGATAAGTATAAACACTAATTGGCCCTGAGAATATCTTGCCCTACTCAGCTTTAATATCAGCAAACTCCTAATTATTCTAGAGGTATCATGTACTCCTCCAGTATGTAGCCTCTAATTTCTCTGTCATGTGAACTTAATTTAAGTATGCTATCTCAATTGTGACTATACTAATTGTTCATCCTTAAAACATAAAGTTATTAGCTTTGATACTCAAGCATAACTATTGTCATGTATAATATGCATGACAAAACCTGATAGGAGTTGATATGATTTTTGCCTAGCATCAAACTAATAGTTCAGAAGGCAGAAAATCACTCACTTCCTTCACTCTCAAATAAATTGATTAGACTCTACTTCTTTCAAAGCAGTGGGCTCAGTTATATGATCAAACTCTATAGTACTATAAACTCACTATATCCAAGTTATTAATAGTTTTCTTCAAATATCCTATTATATTAATGGTTACAATATTTAACTACTAAAATACAAAGTGATAACTTGCTGATACCATGACTGAATAACTTCATTCTACTTCCTACTTGTCACTGAAGGTGCCCTCTTACATATTCTATGGATGGTGTTAGGATCGCCTATGAGATCACTTCATTATATAACTGTGCAACATGCAATGATACAATATCAATCTTTATTAGATATCTCAATAGGGAATAAATACTCAGAGTTGTATTTATTAATCTCTACTTAATCTTCCTAAGACTAAGTTCTTATAGTGGGTCTTGTATCTACTCAGCCTTCCTAAGGCTAAGTTTATTCATTCACTTCTTCCTTATCCTATAGGGAAGATATTTTATTGTTTCTTTCTTAGTAAAGAGTGTAAAGGTATTTTATATTCATAAAGTCATAAAGTTATATCTTAGGAAATAACTTAGGTGGTTGCATGAAGAACTAACTACCACATCATATCCTCCTCCTTATATAATCCTCCCCACAACCCACTTACAAATCAATAACTATTATGAGTCACAACTGTGACTCATACACTCATGTAACATAATAACTACATGACCTCAAATAGGTCATGTGTGAAAACTCACATGACTTCTAACTAAGTCATGTACACAAAACAACTTATAACTCAAGTGAGTTATTATATAATCAAATCAAATATAACAACTATGACTCACAAGTGTGAGTCAGGTGTGAAACTCATATGACCTAATTAGTCATGTGTGTAAAACCATTACAAACCAATGACCTCATAACTATGAGTCATGTGAAAACCCTTTTTCATGCTAAGTTTGTAATAGATAGCCTCTAGTTAGACAGACAGTCATGATGTATACAGTGTTATGCTGAGGCTGTCAAGCTTTATTGCTAAAATATCAGGACACAAGATAGCTATGATAAGATGATGACATTTATCTCTTATAAGGGTACTGCAGGGGTATGATAGAATAGTGAATTTCTGAGTCAGAGGTCCTTGGGGTCTATATACCTAACAAATAGTCTTAATCACAGTTACCAATTCTCTGTTACTCCCACTTACTGAAGAAAATAGATGTTTTGACTCTCAACTAATTATCTATTAATCTCAGCCTATACTAATTCAAAACCCAGTTTTATTAAAATCATAGGCATCTATATCAAGGATTCCCTTTCCTGCTTTTATTTCCTAATAATGACAAAACCAATTCTGGAAATTATCTAGATAATGTCATCTTTTTTGTTTAATATTGAGTGTTTTCTATTTCCTTCAGTAGTATTCTAGATATCTTCAAAGAAAGTAGTAAGTCTACATATATCTTACTATTATAAGAGGTACAGATATATCAAGTTGAGTTGAAGTGAGGATTGAGTTCACATAAGAACTAATACACCAATACTGAAGTAGAATACTGATCTTATCTAATCAATTCAGGTACTAACAAAGACCCAGTTCCTGATCAGTAGTCATTTTCGAATTTGGTATGGTGCAAAGCATTCAAAATATGTAGCAAGGTCATTGCATCATGTAATACTTCTTTTGTATAAGGGTAAAGGGTAAATGCAAGATCAAATATTCAAGAACATCTAGTCTTCAATTCAGGTTCATGTTATAGTCCCTCTATAATTTTAAGCATAATAGATGAACAATAAAATAATAAAAAAACCTTAACTTAATTATAAATTGAACATAAGACCTTGAAAAGTTATTGTTCCTACATATAACCCTATATCTAGGTAAAATTGAAGTATTACAGGATGCAACAGCCTTAGTACAAATTAGGGATGCTTTGCACCTTACCTCTCTTTGCTATTACAATTAGAGTCCTTTTGTTACAATCGGCTATATGATCTCTCCTTTCTTATATCTCGCAACAGGCAACGAGCCTATTATTAGCTTTTCTTGTTAGAGACAATACTTACTATCTCTTATTGTATTCTCTTTCCTTCGAGGATTCTCAATACTTATTATCTTACACTATGTCTTAGATATTGACCGTTGTCAATACTAAATCCTTATAGTGCTACTAGTATCGATTCTGTTCTTCTTCTTGATTGTTGGTCTTTGTAGTAAGGAGCGTAAAGGTGTTTTATTGATAACTTATAAGATAGGAAATAACTTAGGTGGTTGCATGAAGAACTAACTGTTAGGCATATGGAAAAAAGGGCCAAAGTTACCCGGCCTTTACATAGGATTATTTCTACCATACCCCTGCAGCCCCCATGTAGGGACCGGGCGTCATTACGGTATTACGGTCGAGTTGCGTCCCGACACTTTAGCCACAATAAATGGCACCTTCAGCATAACACCATATACGTCGTCGCCGTCCGTCCGACCGGATGCTGTCCGTAGGATATATGAGAGGGCACCTTTGGCGACTCATGGGAAGTGACTCGGAGGAATTTGGTTAAGTTTTGAGCAAGCTATTACCTTGTACATTAGCAGTTAAATATTATGGCTGATAAGTGATGGGACGATTTGGGAAGAAACCTTAGTGACCGAATATCGTGAGCCTATGGCACCGACGGGTAGCCATAGAGCCGAGCCTCTTGCTTTGAAAGAAGTAGTGCCCCAAGAGGGCCTACTCGAGAATCGGTATGAGAGGTTTTCGCTGGATAAGCTATTGGCTCGATCCAGAGCAAAAAACCCTATATATCCGATGGGCCTTGTGATGCATCAATATGCGACACAATGGCCGCGCTCATTCATTAAAGCTGATCACTTTATGTTTTGAGGCAGAACAATTGGTATAGTTGCCATTAGGGCGGCATACTCAAATTAAGTTCATATAGTGGAGAGATCGAAGGCTACCTACTGGAGGGGTGTTCACACCCCCCAGAAACAATAGGAGTTCGAAGAGATCAAAGCTAAGCAAGGCAAATATTCTCAGGGTCAAAGGTGTTCGCACTTAAGAAAGTTAAGAGGTTTTTGACGGAGGTACTTAGATAGTATGGGAGTTGGTTGTAGCCCGCGATAACCCAGACGCGGAATATAAATATCGAGGTACTCCCCAGCTATCAGAAACATCAAGCAACGGAGAAGAGATCTTATTAATATATTTATTACCTTACTCTTGAGAAAAACTATTATTACACATATCCTTTATAAATACTTCGGGAAATTCGAGCCTACCTTAACGATCTTCGTTTTATCCTACTCTACCTTATTTCAAGAAAGCTTACGGCCTAGACCTACCAGCCCTATCTACGGTTAGACTACCCCATAACACTAACTATCAGGTCCTACCGACCTCTTTATATAGTTCTTCCACCAACCTGCTTACAAATCAAATGAGTCACAACTGTGACTCATACACTTACGTAACATATAACCTCATGACCATACTTGGTCATGTGCGAAAGTCCCATGACCTTAAAGGGGTCATGTGTGAAACCTCATGACTCGTATAAACAAAGTCATGCCTCTTAATCCTCATGACTCATAGGCGTGCCTATGAGTCAGTGCTCAACATACCAATCAAATTCAAACATAACAACTATGACTCACAACTATGAGTTATGTGAAACCCTTTTTAACAAATGAAACCATTACAAACCATGCCGGGTTTGTAATACCTTTCTACTAGACTCAAAAATATCATACAGGTAGCTCATATTTATGTATAGTAGCTGCAATATTTGGTTTTTCTATGTCAGCTTTGTTATGAATTGCTTGCTGGATTCTGGTCTCTATATCAACATATAATTAGTTTAGTATGATATAGCTGTAGTTTAACAAAATTGAATTTGTGGTCATGGATAATAATATTTGATGATTTTGGTATTGAACTATTACTCTCATTGAACTGTGTGGCACTCTCTAGGAGAATGCCATCATCTTTGATGGGTATGTAGTGACTTTTAAAGTAGCAGGTACTATAGCACAGTTAGTGATTTCTTAGCTTACTTGTTTTCTTTTATTGCAAATTGTTCTCAGTATGCCTTCTGGCTTACTTTTCAAAAAGTAACAGCTTCAAGTTTGCTATTATTAAGGGAATAGCCTATTTTTGGCATAAAAAGGTCATTGGCTCAAGTTTTCCTTTTGTTTTGTCCTAGTACCTGAGTACCAGAGTTAGTCTGTAAATACTTCCAATAACTATTCATTGCTCACATACATTTAAGCCTATGTAACTTGCAAAAGGGAGGAAATTCCATGAATGCTTTACAATTTTTTACCTGCTTAGAGGGTTAGCTATGACAACTTGGCCAATACTAGTATAATAATATCTATAGATCAACCCTAGTATCCAAGTACTATACTGTATTATCTTGAATAAGAGATAATTGTCTCAGGACATCAAGGTTGCCTCTCTAATTAATGCATTGTTTTTTTTTTTGCTGTTGTTTTCTCCCATCTCCATCTTAATAGGAAAGTCAGATATCCAGAAACAATTTTAGTTTTGGGCTGGTGAGGGGGAATTACCCAATAAATCCCCTTATTGCAATCTCACAATATGCTTCAAGTTTTTACTTCATGCTTGAGAGGTTCATGATTTTCATACCCCTTGGACCATACCTCATTCACCTATACAGCCACCAGCTTGCTTAGGGTTCTTCTATATTTTTTGCTTTTGTTAGTTCTCTTTTGTTTTCTACTTGCTTGAGTTTTAAGACTTCTTGGTCTACTAGCCTAGAACACAATTACAATCTAGACTTGGTACTCCTTAGGCAAGAACATACACACAATTCCAGATCCCCTCATTTCACTCTTGAGCTTTACAGATGTTTTTCTTTACCTTTACCTTGCAATATATTTTTCCTTACCCTTGAATGACCTATCCACTCACATTTCCCTCAATGGGCTTCATCTTCTCCCCACCTTGGGTACCTATGAAGTCTTGGCCTTCCAGGCAGTGAAAGCCTTGGGGGGTATTTTTTATTTTTCCTTCCAGGTGAGCATATGAAGGAGGTAACCTACTGACCCCCAAAATTATTGATCCACCCTTGGCTGGAGTTTACATCAAGTTTTTTGAGTTTAGCTCCTGGGGTAGTATGTAGTGCATGGAAGTGATTGGTTAGCTTGACCTGTTATGGAAAGGGAGGGATAGCTAGAGGTGTTATCCTAGTGGCTCTCTACTGATTTGAACAATAGTTATTTTTATGCTAGGTCTGTACCTGTATACCCATTAAGCGTTGCAGAGCACCCAAGGACTTGGAGGAGGCCTGAACTTGTGGATCATATTGGGTTGTGTCAGCTAATTGTGGAGAGTTTTTTTTTTTTTGGTTTTCTTTTGTGGTGGAGGGTTGTAGGGAGCTTGGGGCTTTAATGATTGTTTTGTGGCAGGTGGTGCACAAGGTAGATTTCTTGAAGGGAATCCTTGGTTGGGGGGAGTATCTTATGCCAGACAGTGATACCTTTAGTTAGATGGATTGTAGAATGAATGAAAACAAGGTTACTCCTGAGACAATTCTCTCTTATTCAAGATAATACGGTAGTTAGCCATGGTGTTGGATGAATACTATAAGTGCCGTGCAGTATAAGAACGAAAAAAAGAAGCAAGAAATCATGATGGAGGTTAAGCACGCAGCATGCATTCTTAAGTGGTTAAGAAAAAAATCACCCATTGGTCATAAGCAAGTTCCCCGGCTCAAGCAACTTGGGGGCTCAAAATGACAGAAACGCACTTTGTTCCGGAAATTGAAAATGGCCCCTCCAGCACAACTTAAGCACAGCGGGGATTCTGTGGTTGGTTCCGCGCATTTCTTAAGTTGCTTCAAAACGGTTTTTTTAGTTTGACGGAGATTCAGAGTCGCCCAAGATTTCCAATACTGTACTGTAATGATATTGCAAAATTTGATGTCTGTGTAAATGACTAAAAGTGACTGCTGGTGAGAATTTTTCAAAAATGATTGTTCAGCTTTAAAGTGCTGTCTCAGTTAAGAATGCGCGCTCGGTGCTTAACCCCGATATTGGCCTTTAGGGGCCCAGTTTATTCGCTTCCATCAAGCTTCATCATAAGGTTACTTTTTCCATTACAATGCCGGTATCGTGAGAATCAAGGCTAAGTTGGTTAGCAAGCAAGCTCTCGAGACTGCACTTGTCTTGGAAAGTGCTTCTTTATTGAATTGCCCTTTGACGGCCTCGTCATCGGATACGACCGGATGTGTTCCCCCCATCGATTGGAGCTGGTGTGGTGCACCGTTATGGGTGGGAAAAGTTCAGCCGCAGGAGGTAACAAGGGAAAAAAGAAAAAAAAGAAAAAAGGTCAATTCGCTCTATTCTTAACTCGGGTGGGAAGTTTTAGTTTTGGAAGTGAAGGGGAGTGGGAATCGTGGTCCAGTGATTGAAAGTAGTGACAGGAGTGCACTTTTTGGGCGGAGGGGGGGAGGGGGGTGTAGTTTCTTTCAGCTTTTATATACCGGTATCCCTTCCAACATCTACATTTTCCACATTTCTCTGCTTTTCTCGAATTATTTTTTTCCTCCGCCCTCGGCTTTTAGCAGGTTCATATATACATACGATACTTTATCGTTATCGTTATCAAAAAAACATCCAAACACAAACCCATCACTCATCTCCCCAAATGCTCCTCCTCCTCCCCCTCCTATTATTCCTCTCGATAACCTCGACAAAAGCCCAAACCCCCACAGACCCAACCGGCGGCTATGGCCCCTGCACCCTCTGCGTCCTCCTCAACAACCCGAAACAACTAACCCCGTGCTCCTCCGCCTGGCGCCAGTTAGTCTCGGTGTGTCAATCCCCCGCATGCTCCGCATACGCAACCTACCTGTCGAAAGCGCCTCCGCTATCATCCTGCACGAGTACTCCCGATCCACTTCCTGGTGGCAGCGCAAGTGTTGGGTTTAGCTTTGGTACTTGGAGTACTGTTTCCCGGGGCACTCCGAGTGCTACGGGGTCGGGGGGTTTTACGAGTGTGAAGAGGTCGACGTTGGCCGAGCCGACTGGGACAGGGACGACGAGGACGGGGATTGGTAGTGGGGGTGGGAGCGATAGGACGACGGGGATGGGGACTATGGTTACGGATACGGCGACGAGAGGAGGGGTTAGTTCGGAGGTTACGCCAACGAGTACTGTGCCGCCGCGCGCGAGTGGTGGGGCTGGGAGGGTGGTTGCGGGGAGTGTGGGGGCGGGGTGGTTGTACGAGGCTGTGTTTTTGTTTTGGGGGGCTGTTTGGTAGTCCTTTCTCCTTTCGATCTTTCATTCTTTCACTCTTCCATATCTATCTAGTTTCTTTCGAGTTGATTTAACATCACTATCTGCTTTGCATTGACTCTTTCTTTCCTTCTTTCTTTCATTCACTTCTATTTATTTACGTTACTTCCTTGCTGTCTTCATGTGTGTGTGCGGGAAAAACAAATTGGTATTGATATTGGAAAATCTTAAATGATGATTGCTAGTACTTCTACACTCGAGTGAGATCTTGTGATAGGTTAGATGTCCACTACGTGTCCCGTTTTGCCAGAGGTAGTCTTTGCACACGCCTTTCCGTCCACCAACACCTTGAATCCCTTAAACACCTCCGGCAGCGTCAGCTTGCTACCCTTCAGCGTAATCTCACCCTTCGCACCTCCCTTCTCGTCCACCACCGTCGCACTCCTGCCATCTGATCCACCAACCGGCTGGCACACCCTAACCTCCGCACCGTCAAAGTAATCATACACAACCCTCTTCTCGCCTTCCTTACCCAGGACAAGCACGCTCCCCTCACGAATATATATTGGCAAAGAATAAACGTGATGGATTTCAGTAACCCATTTCGGCCCCTCCTTCACTTCTCCGGTGAGAAAGCTTGTCCACTTCCCTGCTGGAAGGTAAATTGTACCTCCCCTTCCACGCCGAAGACAGATGCAATGAGGAGTGGATCACCCAGCATGTATTGGCGATCTAGATACCAACTTGTTGGATCCTCGGGGAACTCAAAGAACATTGTTCGCAGGGAGACTGGGAGGCCGGAGATTATTGACTGGGTCGCTTGGGCATAAAGGTATGGAATTAGTCGGCATTTCAGGTCTGTAATGGTGCATAGTACGGAGGTGGATTCATCATCTATAGCCCAGGGAACGCGGTAGGAGTTACCTGTGCCAAGTTAGTATGCGTATGATAAGGGATGGGATAATAGAACATACTGCCATGGAGACGAGAATGAGAGCAAAGCAGACCGAAAGCAACCCATCTCTTGTAAACATCTGGATCAGGTTTACCTTTGAAGCCACCAATGTCCACACTCCAGTAGGCAAAGCCGGAGATCCCGAGACTTGGCCCACCGCGGAGACTCTCGGCCATTGCTTCAAATGTGCTTTCGCAGTCTCCACCCAATTGCAGAGGAAACCTCTGCGTCCCCGCTGTAGCAGTTCTTGCGAATAACACCGCCTGATCACGTCCGTATCGCTTCTGCAACGCTTCACACACAACTTTGTTATACAAGAATGCATAGTAATTATGCATCTTCACTGGATCGAGTGATTTATCGTGCCACGCGACGTCCCTATCCGGGATCCTCTCACCGAAATCGGTCTTGAGGCAATCGATGCCGACGTCAAAGAGACTTTCAAGCTTCTTCACGTACCACTCACACGCAGTAGGGTTTGTAAAGTCGACGAGACCCATACCAGCCTGCCAAAGATCCCATTGCCAGACATCACCATTTGGCCTCTTGACGAGGTACCCGCCCTCAGCTGCTTCGGCAAAGATTGGTGAGGCATCACCTAGGTAGGGGTTTCTCCAGACGCAGAATTTGAGACCAGGTCGCTCGGCACGGAGACGAGTCATCATTGACTTGGGGTCTAGGAAGTGTTCCTTTGAGAACTCAAAGTCACACCAGTGAAACTCGCGGAGCCAGAAACAATCCTGGCAGCTGTTAGCAGGGGTAAGGAGAGTCATAATGTGAGGGGAAAAGAGAGAAAAACTTACATAGTGAAAGACATGCACGGGAATCTCTCGTTCCTTCATTCCGTCCAGGAAGCTACTCACAGTAGCCTCATCATAACTTGTTGTAAAACTCGTGCTCAACCACAAACCGAAACTCCATAAGGGAACCTTCCCTGGCTTTCCAGTCAATGCAGTATACTTTCTTAATATCTCTTTCGGATCCGGCCCGTAGATAATGTACCACTTCAACCTCTACCCTTTCACGCTGGCCTGCAGTCTGCATGACCTCTCTGAACCAATCTCGAGGTCCACTGGCTCCGGATGGTCGATAAACACACCATAGCCATTCGACGAGAGGTAAAATGGGACATTCTTGTATGCTTCCTCTGAGGAAGTGCCTCCATCCGCGTTGTACAAGGTAAGTGCCTGACGGACCTTGTTGAATGCAGTGAAACGTTCACCCAAACCGTAGATTGATTCACCGACTGCTAGGTTGTGCATGGTGAATATGTAATGTGAGATATCCGACATATCACTCATTTTCATCAGAGTAGAGAGGGTGCTGGGGTGTAGGCAAGACCGACAGAGCGGTTCTGTAGGGAGGTCACAGAAGCCCCGGTGGTGACATCATGAAAATTGATGTCAAAGGTGTGTTCCTAATAAATCATTAGAACCAATGTTCGTAAAGTGCCAATAAAGGATACCTCACTTTGAAGAGACAATGCAGGCAAGATTCCCGGAAGTAAGAGTAGTGCCAACCTCCGAAATAGTAATCTTCCCGTTCACAGGTTGCTTCCCGTCAGGGAATAACTCATAATGTGGACCACGGTTCCGTGCCCCCTTCCAGTGTCTAGTAGTGATTGAGATAACATCATCAAAAGTGGCTTCGATGTCCTAGATCCTATATTAGCATTTGATAATTACCAAGCCACGGGTAGGTAAGCTTACGAGAGTAAGTGTAGACAAATTCAAAGTACCTCCACGAGAGTGAATGTGTGGGGCAAAGCAGGCCCAAACCAGAACCCGATGGATGTTTGACAATTTTATGAACATCCTCTGCATACTCAACCCGCACGCCCTCCCTCACTAACCACATGCCTGTAAATTGTCAGTCTGGTACCGCCCAGAAATCCACATAGCAACAGTATTTACCATCACGGAACTTCATATTTGACGATGATTCTAACGATACTCCTCAATAATAGAGGTATTGAACAAACAACCACAACCCCTCCTCCATCATCGCTTTTCAAACAAATTCCTCCCCTGCCACCGGTATAATTGCAAAAGGTTTACCCCTCGATCTACTATATGCATTTTAGCCTTTATAAACCCTCTCGCATCTTATTATCCCGGAGGACATCGCGGGGTCTTTTGTTCATCCCAGCTCATCTGTCATCTGTTCAATCGGCCGCAAAAGAAAAGATTTCATAATTAACCTTTAACATTAGGAGCTCCAAGAGGTTCCGAACTCCGGTAGAGAGAATACAGTCGCACCTCGTTATAATGGACCTCTTTGTACTGGAAAATTCGCTATTACGAAACCCGCCTTTGGGAGCTCAAATTCCCCATACAAATTTCCTCGTTATAATGAAATACATAGTGGAGAACACTCTATAATGAATCTGTAAAGATTTTTCAGATTTTACCCCCCTGCCCACATACAAATTGGTCTCGCTATAAGGGAAAAGATGCTGACTAAAGGTGTAATTTTGTGCATGTTTGGCTGAGCACACCTCCATCACCTCCCTTGATTTGCAGGTCTTGTATTATATGGGTGTAGATGTACAAGTAGAAGATTTCTTCTTCTTGACCAGACTTCTCAGAGGTCATAAAAATCTTATGTTCTACCACCTCTCTTAAAAATCTGCTGGTCTAGGATACCTCTTTGGTGAGAGTTTTTACACTTCAAAGCTGTGAAATTCATGAGTAAACAAGGGATCCAGTTCTTTCCCTCCCTCACCATTTGCTTGCTGGCATTCACAAACCCCCCATTATTCACTGTAATGGAATCTCGTTATAACGAAAAGAAAAATCTGTCCTCTTGGCTTTCATTATAACGAGGTGCGACTGTATATCTTAGGCATGGGGGCGTCATAGACGTGAGGTAGCTTAACATTGGATTCTCGCATGCTTGTATTCTACAGTACGGCACTGTCTGGAATCTTGGCTTAACAGGATTTATAGTAAACATTAGAGAGTTTGCGCAATGGGACCTAGGTGGCAGTAAATTCAATTAACATGTGTTACACTAAAGCCCTCCCACACCTAGGTGGGTGGGAGTACCTGGTCACGGTCCAAAACAGTGAATTGCAGACCTAGAGTTCTCCACGGCATGTCAAGTGAAATCACGTCAAAAGAAATAGAATAAAACAACCACCACAGTAATTGTAACCCCAACAACAATAACCAGGGAGTTCCCAATTACCATCAGGATGAGTGACAGTTCACTACAGAATAGCAGCGAAGACAATTCAGATCAGAATATTGAACTCTCAGCTCTGTGTATTCCACAGTCCGAAAACTACAGACCACAAGAACCCCAAGCAGAACAAGAATCCCAAGCTGAATGAGAACCCCCAGCCGAATGAGAGCGCTGAGCTGAACAAGACCGAGCTGAACAAGAGTCCTGAGCCGAAGAAGAGTCCCGAGCAGAAGAAGAGTCCCGAGCCAAAAGTGTTGAAGTGTTGGAAGGCCAAACACAAAGTACTCCAGCTAGACAAAGGTCAAATGGCCCTGGTAGAGCAGCAAAGTGGATGGGATGGATGGATCATGCCCTGGTTCATCAGGTATTGGCAACGGATCCTATTAACTGTGGTCGTGGGAGGACGGTTACAAAATGGGCTAAGGTATCAGCTATTCTCCAGAGGATGGAGCCTCAACCAATCCTTCGCAGTGCAGAATCATGTCGACAAAGAGTCAAAAAGCTTGTAGAGATATATAAGGTTAGTCAACCTACTTGCTAGATGATATTAGATATAGAATAAAATGAATCAATACTGAGAACTTGAACTGATAAGTAATAGAAATCTGAGCTTGCCTCCCTCAGAAAGAGTGGTACCAATGAGGAATTCGGCGAATTTGAACTCAACATGGTGGAACTAGCCACCTGATAGGATCAAAGTAGTGTTAATCCTATGACACGAAGGTTAGCACAAGAAAAGGCAATACAATTGGAGCTTGATGGGAGAAGAGTCAGAGAAGATTCAATGAGAGGATTGGTTCGAAGAAGGGAGGAGGAAAGAGATAGTACTCAGGGTAGCACCAGCAGTACCGCCCCCACACGAGCAACCAAAAAGCCTAAACAGTCGTTAGCAAAAAATGTGGATAAGGTATTAGAAGAGATGGCTGAGAGTATGAAGGAGGACAAAGAGGAATTGAAGGAGTTAGAAAAGAAACATGATAAAAAGCAAGAAGACCTCTTAGCAGGAATTCTGTGCTTAGCGAATGAGATCCAGGAGCAAAGTGAGCGTCAGTCTCATGATGCCTTTTTGGAAAGAGAAGCAAGAAAGGAGGAACTTGTAATGATATTGGAAGCACTGTGAAAGGACTGAGAGATTTAATTTGATAATTTATCTATCAATACAGATATCATTTTAGTTATGAAAATACTGTAATAATGATGGTGGTTCTAAAAGCTGGTCCTCAACTAACTTTGTTCCTCCAATATCTTCTCTTTCAATATCAAAGTACTGAGAAACCTGTGGCTTATTATTACAAACCTGGCATGGTTTGTAATGGTTTCACATGACATACAATTATATGTCATAAGTATTTTATTTGTTATGGTTTTCGCACATGACTCAGTTGAGTCAGATGATGGTATGTTTTCGCACTATGACTCACATACGAGTCATAGGGTTTTACATGATTCACAGTTATGAGTCATAGTTACTTATGTTTGAATTTGATTAGTATGTTGAGCATTGACTCATAGGTGCGCCTATGAGTCATGAGGATTAAGAGGCATGACTTCGTTTATACGAGTCATGAGGTTTCGCACATGACCCCTTTAAAGGTCATGGGACTTTTGCGCATGACCAAGTATGGTCATGAGGTTATATGTTACACGAGTGCATGAGTCACAGTTGTGACTCATTTGATTTGTAAGTGGGTTGCTGGAAGAACTATATAAGGAGGTCAGTAGGACCTGATAGTTAGTTCTTCACGCAACCACCTAAGTTATTTCCTATCTTATAAGTTATCAATAAAACACCTTTACGCTCTTTACTACAAAGACCAACAATCATGAAGAGGAACAGAAACAATACTAGTTAGCACTATAAGGACTTAGTATTGACAACGGTCAATATCTAAGACGTAGTGCGAGATAACCAGTATTGATAATTCTCAAAGAAAAGAGAATACAATAGGAGATAAGTGAGTATTATCTCTAAGAAAAAAGCTAACAGTAGGTTTGTTGCCTGTTGCAAGATATAAGAAAGGAGAGATCATATAGCAGATCGTAACACTTATGTACACATACATGAGCATTATGAAGAAGGGCTGCAACCCGAAATTGTACACCAACAGGTTGAAGTAAATGCTTTTGATTTTTTACATAGTCCAAAAAGCTAAATGTACTAATCATTTCCTTGAAGGCCCACTCAGTCATGATCTGAAGCTGTGACATAGACCGATTCTATTGTTTTTCATGATCAGTAAGCTGTGCACCTTGATATGGTGATAGAATAAACAGGTTAATACTGTATGCAGGATTGCCATACACTTGTAGAGAGGTTCCATCAGGGGTATGAGCATACTGTTGGAGGATCTGTGGCAGGTTTGATTCCCTCCAAAGAAATGCATCATTTTGTCGTCTATCTATTGGACTGAATAAATGACTAATTAGGCCATCAGGGGTTACAATTGCATGATATTTGAGGCAGTGTTTGCGTTTCCAGCCATTATAGCATGTTTGCTGATGTCGTGTAGGTTGTGCAATCTCACAAATTGTGCCATCGATGAAGCCCCACATGGTACCTAGAGGTGCACCTTTTTGCTCTATCATTCATGCATACTGGGCAAGCCAATCTGGTGTAAGGCGTTCTGCATCCCACATAAGTAAGTGATGCCATTTGGTATAGATTAGTGTCTGGGTCACTGTGCTAATCCGAGAGACTCGCTCCACTGGCCATCCAAACTTGAGTGCCAGATCACATAATCGATTCGGGTATGCTAAACGTGCTAATAGCATATAAAGTGCAGTTCAGTGATCTTCAGCAATACAATTATCGGCTCGAACAATATCAGGAAGTTGTAAACCTTCCACAAGCTCCTCGACTTCAGTTTTCATAAACCTTCTATCTGTAAGTATATATCTATTTACAATATCTATACTCTCTTTTTCTCTTTTTTTTCTTCCTTTTCTAATCTATTTTGATTGTAGTTAACACATACCGAAATTGGTTTCTCCATTCTTCCTCCTCTAAAGTATCTAGATCTAACCTCCCTCCATCCCGTAATGCTCCCCTCTTACGTATGTTGTCTTGTAAGAGTGAGACTCGAAGCTGGTGGAGTGCAGCTAGTCTTCGTATGTTTTTGCGATAAATAAGATGATGGATAAGGGTCATAGTTGCGAATGTTATATTCAAGGTATGCTGGGGATGCACTTGGTTCTACATTTCTTAAATTTCTTCTTATATGATTGCTATCAAGTACAGTAACCCAGCCGCCAAGTCATGCCAAGTCACCTAGATCTTGTGCGCAAACTCTTTTGAGCACCTAGGTCCTTTTTTCCCTAACTCACACCTAGGTCCGCGGGCGCAAACTCTCTATTCTGTCAGGATTCTAATCACCCTGGTCCCTCCCTTCGTTATCCGGCAACCCTTACCCTGTAAACTCGCAGACTTCTGGAAAAAAGAATTTCCCTCTAACAAAATTAGAGAAAGGCCGAGGTTCCAGGCCTTCTCCCGATGCCCAATCTCACGAAGCCACTAATCCAACTACGGACTAGATGGTCAAGCTTATCACAAAAAGAATGGAGAATTCCAGGAGGAAAAGGCATGTCAGTTCATGGCGACTAACAGGAAAAGATATTTTATTTACATACGGTAGCGGTTCAAAGAAAACACTTCAGCTTGGCTTCCTCTAGCCCCATTTCGTACCATAAAAATATTGTACGAACTCGCTCTTCGGAAAAGGAAGAGAGAGACAAGAGTCACAGGAAGCCCTCAAACCAGAAAGGGCATACAATAACAGACAACTCACCGTGCTTCCACTCTTTAACCTTCAAACCTCACCCAACCTGATCCCGGCGACACTCTGACCTCTTCGGTGTCTTGTTCTGTCAGGTTGCCCCTCGTGATTGCCACCTCTCGGTTTGCATCGGTCTCAAGTTCTGAAGCGTGCATCATACACGGTACCCTACAAGTACTGTACTTCTATTTCAGCTCCTTCGTCCCGACAGACTTACGTAGTGCTCTTTTCTGTCAACTCCCTCTTTCTCCTCCTCTTACCTTCCCTTTATTCCTTTAGCTATCTTAGAGAAACTCCTCAACCAACTCGATCACTCCCGCTGTCCCCCAGCACTTCTTCAGCTCCCAATCATCACCAGTCATGTTGGTTAGTTCTTTCTAATTAGTCCCTGGTAGGATGTCGACCCTGAGCTAACCTGTTATTTGCAGCTCGAATATAGCGTCGAGAAGCCTCTCAACCGTGAACCTCCGTTGAAGGATCTTGTTCAAACTTTTACCACCAAGACTACTACGGCTTATGACAGAAATCATGGGTAGCTACCCCCTTCCCCTTCAATTGATGGATTGTGACTCACCACTATCTCAGGCCACTTCCTCATATCAATGGTGACACCCATGTAGTTCGCATTGACGGCCTCGTGAAGAATACCGTCAACCTCTCTATGTCTCAGCTTCGTAATGATTTCACCCAACATGAAGTTATTGCTGCTCTACAGGTGAATTTCCTCTCCCTCGCCTAATTTTTGTCAGCTAACACAGCAATTCAGTGTGCGGGAAATCGCAGGCATACCATGCGTACGGAATTGAAAGAGGTAGACGGCATCGATTGGAACGACGGAGCCGTGTGCAATTGTACTTGGAGTGGCCCGCTCTTGTGCGACGTTCTTTCCCGGATAGGCCTTATTATCGAAGGGGATGCACATGTTGCTTTCTCCTGCCACATGACGGACTGCCAAGAGGACAGATACTACGGGAGTTCGATAAGCCTAGCTCGGTGCATGGATCCAGAAATGAAAGTCATTCTGGCCCTGAATGTATGTCTTACTTTGCCTGATCCGAGTATATTAGTAAAATGCTAACAGGATCTACCGACAGATGAACGGAGCTCCTCTCACCATCAATCATGGCTTCCCTCTACGCATCGTGATTCCAGGAATTGCTGGTGCGCGTTGGACCAAATGGCTCGATCGCATTACTATTCAAGAAGAAGAGAGCAGCAATTTTTACATGCAGAAAGACTACAAGATCTTACCCCCCGAGATTGACACCCACAAGAAGGCAGGTGATTACTGGCATAAAGTCAAACCACTACAAAAGATGCCTATTAACTCGGCGATCTGTTATCCAGCCACTGGTGATACTATCTCCCTGGATAAACTCGCTAATGGCGAGCTAGAAATTGCCGGATACGCGCTTCCTCAAGGTGACGAAGGTCCAGTTATTAAGGTCGAAATATCTACAGACCAAGGCAAAACCTGGGACGAATCTAAGATTCTCCACCCCAGCCTAGAAGAGCTACGCAAACCTGGCGCTACTGAAAAGTACAAATGGGCCTGGTCAATCTGGCAGCACAAACTCCCTGCCGAAAAGACCAAAAAGATCGACAAGTCCACCAAAATATGGAGCAGGGCCACTGACAAGGCTGGCAACGTCCAGAAAGTAGAGGACATAAAGTGGAACTTCAGAGGAGTCGGGTACAACGGCTTCGGTGAGATCAAAAACCTGACTATCATCGACACAGACGAGCTTAGCAGGAAGGCTGGAAGCATGAAGCTAGGGAATGGATACGAGAAATAGATCGGTACCTTAGACTAATATCTTCTTTTTCTTCTTTCTTTCTTATCATCTTATACACGAATGGGACGACATAGAGCTTGGGCATTACTGTACTCTACGAAACAATTAATAACTGTTGAACGCTTGCACATATCAGTTGTGACCGGCCTTCATCCATAGATAGTTACAATTCATTTTCTTTTCCACTTTTTTTCTTTTTTTGTAGCCCCATCGGCCTGATTGATGCCTGTACAGCAAGGCAATTTTGCTGCCTATCAGCCGTGGAAACACCTTACCGTATCAATGGTTCTAACCCACACTGAAACATTCCTGGAAAAATATGTTCCGCTAGATTTTCCAATTACTTACGATCCATAACCGATGTAAACCACCCCTTCCTCCCCCCCCCCTCCCTTTCGGTCAGCCAGCCTCACCCGAGAGGGGAAAGAAAAGAAAAAAAACCAAACCGCAAGCATGACAGGATTGCTACTGGTAAGTTAGCTACGGTATCATAGTAAGGCCTACAAGCACTGAGTGAGTGAGTGCCAACTCACAGAACAAAAAAATAGTAATCCCGTACCTTACGAGCACAGCACCATCATCATTTATAAAAGCGCACTTTCTCTTTCTTCCTTTTTTCCTTTTTTCCTTTTTCTTTCCTGTCTTACCCGACCGACCGACCCAATTATCAGGAGACGAGGGATGTGCGAGTAAAATTATGGGAAAAGTTGATTACAACAGTACGGAGAAACCCACAGGGACGGCGTGTATGTATGTATGTATAGGTAGTCTGGAAGATAACGATTGTATCCCAGTTTATGAAACTCGTACAAACACCAGCCGGGAAGAAAGTTTGACTGACGGGCAGGAACGAGAGTCCCTAAGTGGGGGGCGGAGAAGGGGGGGGGGGGAAGGGAGAGGAGAGTTCAAGAGTCTTAGAGTTACGAGTGAGAGAACGTGATTACTTGTGAAAGCCATTGCATGATTTGATTGCGGGATATCATACATTACCGTTATTCCGTGAAAGGGGGGGGGGGGGGTTGGTTTAACTTAAATATGGTATGACGGTTTTGAATAAAGCACTTGTGTACCGCAACCCGCGTACTTGCCTGCTTGCTGTATCATACTCGTAGAGGAATTCACCAAACGTCGTTGCGGGCAGGAGTAAACTTCTGAATAGAACTGTTCCCCCCCCCCCACACCTCCTCGAGGACGTTATTGCAAAAAGAAAAAAAACACACACTGACAGACTGACGTTTTTTTTCCGCAGCCCACTCCTACGGTACCGTGCCGTAACCAACTGAATGACACCGCATGACATCACATACTATACTGTCGCGAAGGGGACTGGAGGAGGTTGAGTTCAGTTCAGTTCGGGTTTAAATCTTGCATTTTTGAATTGTCGACACCACGCCTCCAGACGGCTGCACAAGTGAAGGATTTAATGTAAAGATACAGTTGGTATTATTGGGTTATTAAATCCCAAACTTTTTTTTTTTTTTTTTTTTTTTTTTTTTGGGGGGGGGGGGTATATAATATAAACTTGAAATACGGACTGTAATTGTGGATTTGACGAAAAGAAAAGAAAAGAAAAGAAAAGAGAGAAAGATAACATGCCTCGACGAGGAGGAGGAGGAGGAGCAATAGACGGACGGACAGATTATATAGTGTGATAGCTTATCATACTTCAGACCAGAGAACCAGTTCGTTCATTTTTTTCTTTCTTTCAATTCCATCCATCCATTTGGCAACAAAGTCTTACCAACCTTTACTCCCTTACTGGCTGGCTTCCTCCACGAAGGCAGAGGAAAACAAAGCAGAGCAGAAGAAGAGAAGGAGACGCTAAACAAAACACCACAAAGCAAAGCGATATATTTTCGTTCGAGTGACAAGACATGAAAGCCTCCCAAGCAAGTAAGCAAGCATCACCATCTTCCTCCCTTCTCTCCTTCTCCTCTCTCCATCCCTTCTTCCTCCCATCCTCCCTCCTGGCTTGAATCCACCGTGACAAACGATTGCCGGACACAAGTTAACAACCGAAAAAGAAAAGAAAGAAAACAAAAGACGCGAACACCAGGTTTATTTGCGTAATCCACCCACCACCTCCTGCTATCCAATGCCCCGTCGCTACTACCACCACACACACAACCCAGCAAACATCACATTCTAATAAAGAGAAGAAAAGGAAAAAAAACTACCTGATATCGCGGCGCAACCAACCATAGAAACCAATTTCAAACAAAATAAGCGGGTAGAGTGAGAAGATAGGAAAACAAAAGGTAAGCGACTACTCAACCGTTTAGCAAGCAAGCTAGTAAGCAATCAAGGCGGTGAGAAGGGTGGAAAAATAATAAATGAAAAGAGCGAGCTGAAAAAAAGGAAGGATATATTGCAGGTTTTTGTATAATTTTTTTTGGATTATATTATCGCGGTCTCCCCGGTGGTGATGGAGAAGGGGAATTCGATGAACTGTTGATGCTTCCACTGATGCTGGCTCTTGAGCGAGTTTTTGACGTTGACTGTTGGGATTGTGGTAGTTGTTGTTTTTGAGGTTGGTGATGATAGTAAAGAGAATGGGTATGTAGGGATGGATTAGACACCTGACGTCGTTTCTTTTGATATTAAGCATGACAAGTCAGAAGACTGCACAGCGCTCATAACGTAGTGAGAATGGAAAGGTAGGCAGAAAGGAGAGAAAAGAATAAAAAGAATAAAATGTAACAATGAATTGAAATGTAAAGGAGAACCTCAGCCATAGGAGAAGAAAAAAGGAAAGAAAAAATGGAATTCGAAAAAGAAAAATGAATGATTTTGAACATGCGCAATGCCCCCACCCTCTTTGCCATTCACTCAGGCTCCTCCTCCTCCTTATTCCGTTATGCTTATCCTCCTCCAACAATGCCACTATTTTTCGCTTATTTCAAGGGGAAAAAGAAAAAAAAACAATTCTAACGCCGGAAACTGAAATATGGAGGCCCTAAGCGACACCTACCACTTTCTTTCCCTCATCATGAATGTTCAATGCTACCATTTTCCGTTCACTATCACCAGCGCCATCCTCAGCTATTTGCATGGGGGAGCCACTCCTGGCAGCTTGTGAATCCTTGGAGGACAAACGTTCACCGTCTTCACTGGTACCACTTCCCTCTCTGGATTTCTTGTTCTTGGCCGCTGTATCTTCCAGCATCTTCCAGATAGCCTCCCTTTCCTGTTGCCTTTGAGGAGCACTTTCTTGGTCGGCTGCATATATCCCAGTGCACTCCTCAAAAAGAGCTGGGTTTATTTCCATGAAAAGTTTCATGGCATTATATACCATGCCATGTATAGTTCTAAAAGAGAAGGGTAGGATAAGTAATCTAGTAACAGTGACGCAAATCGGATCTGATTATATGGGTGTGGGAGATGAGTATACCTATTCCAGTGGCCCTTCGAGTTCTCGTATAAAGGAGCGAACATAATTGGCAAGATAACCTCAACATTATCGCTGACCAGATTGCAAAAGTACTCATTATTCCAGAAATAAAGAGCTCGTTCCGCAACCTATTATCCATTAGAATGTACTTCACTCTCCATGGAGCATCATAAATACCTGAAAATGTGGACTAGCAACACTCTTGGCTAATTGATGAAAGAGTGGTTCCTGAACTTTAGCGAATTCAGCAGGATCCATGACCTCGAATATGTCCTCAACTTCATTTAGATACATGACTTCCTTCGTACTATTGACCTTGGGCCAGTATCTTAACAAGCCAAGGACAACCTATCAAAGTGTCAGAGAACAATACTAGAAGATATTTGGGAAAATTCGAACCTCTTCAGTCAATGCCGCATCTTTTTCCAAAAACTGTACTATACAGTATGCCAACTGCGGATGGTACATACTCAAGCTCTTGACTTTATGAAGTGGGATAAGAACCCTTGTCAAGAATAATTTATGTTCCTCCTTCAAGGGTAGAGCGAATCCATTGATAATACTCCCTAGAATCTCCAGTAATTCGGCAATCCCATTGAAGCGTTCGGTCTCATAGATAAATTGGAAAAAGACGTTGTTAATAGAGCGCCGGATGTATGACCGGAGGTTAAGGAATTTTCCATATATGCGGTGGAGGGTAGTCTTCAAGAAGTCACGCTCTCGGGGATCTTCGGAATCAAAAAGCTCAAGCAGCTTTAATTTATGTCAGCAATCCATCAAACTTTGTAAAAACAGGTCGAATTACGAGTGGATGGGGATTCTAACCTGTAAGACAAACTGGTGGTCAATATACTGCTTGGCAATGTTGGTATTGAAGTCTTGACTCTCAATGAATCTCAAAAAGAACTCATATACCACTTGGATATGAGGCCAGGCAACTTCCAATACGGGTTCATCTTCCTCTGGATCAAATGCATCCCCGACAGGGTTCACAGGCGGTGGGATAGGTCTGAAAAGATTTTTGGCAAACATCTCAACAACTTTGGGGTACATTGCATCCGTGATGACAGAACGATTGTTAGCAACATAGTCAAGTAGCTCATGGAGAGCAAGGCGCTTGATTTCTTTGGATTTCATGTCGGCCGAGGCGTCATTGAAATCGAAAATCACATTGCATTGTTCAAGCTTTTGCAAAAACAAATCCTGTCGCCGTTGGGGTGGAACCTCTATCATCCCATAACAATCAGCAGCCCATTCCTAAACCGATACAGATCCCAAAAGTTATGAAGAGAGTAAAAATATACCATGAAATCCTTGCAATTTTTCCAACTCTCTCTTCTCCGATACGTCAAATCGAGAGCTGTGTTGTCTCTTTGGTGTTTTAAGCCCTTCAGGTATTTGGTCTGCTTTCGGAGCGGTCTGTAACCGATCAAAGGCTACGCCCTTCGCACCGGCCTTGGGCGGAACCAGATCACCAGGCATTGTTTCGGCAGCACCGGGAGGTGGGATATGCTTTCAAAAAAAAAATAGCAGCAATTAGTAACTCTACCAGCTTAATCATGGCGAAATCTAGAGAACATACATGAGCGGAGGAAGGGCTGATTATCACAGAAGGTGCAATCATCCGAGACCCCGATGGGCTTGTCGCATTACTTATCTGTTGTTGAATGTTCGCCGCCAGAGACGCTGCATTGATAGCTCCTCCCGGTGAGCCGGCTGGCGTCATAGTCGGAGCTGTGGAGTCCTTTTGTTGTTTGTGACCCGGAGCCTTATCCCCATTCTCAGAACCGCTCCCACTCCCACTACCTTTCTTCTCCGAGCCAGAAGACCCAGAACCCGACGGAACTAGTTGGCTAGTAGAAGAGGAGGGTGAATTTCCCTGCGAATCCTTTTTCCCCTTATTTGGTTTGGGGTCTTTTCGGGACAGCTATAAAATAGTCAAACAAGTTGCGGAACGTACTAATTAGCGGCAATCCAATATTGAAGAGTAACGGGTATACTAATGAGAAAGAAAGTCCAAAATCAAGGAAGGAACATACACCCACTCGCTGCCTGAAATTCTTCATTCTCAAATCCACCGAGCAACAGCTGTAGGGTCCGCTTTAAGCTCAAAACCTATGGCCTTTAAGAAAAGTAGAATGGTATGGGGAAAGGAGCGACGAAGATGTTGGTAACGTTTTTTTTTTTTTTTTCAGTGACGAGGTCGAATCAATTGTATAGGACCATACAGAAAAAAAAAAAAAAAAAAAAAAAACGACTCAAACAAAGTTAAGAGGCGGGAGTAGATGATGCGTCGGCCTTAGAGGGGTTGGGAAGAGGACGGCGAAAGGTAAATCGAGATGATGAATATCGAGAACAGTTCTTTGGATTGCGTACAGAGAGGGGAATCTTGATAACTGTTGTAGAGGACGACGGAGAGGGGCAGACGATGTAGAGCTGGTTGTGCGAGGGTGAAGGGACCGTTCAGTAGCGTTGTTGTTGATGGAATCTAGGTGTTGCGGAGGAATACATATAAGGGGCTGATTTGGCGAACGCAGAGGGCCAACCGGGGGACGCTGGGTAGATCTGTCGAGCAGCGGGAAGTAATCAATTGAGCGGGGCTTCACCAACAAGTGGAAGAACAAACAAACAGAAGCTCGGGCACCGCAAAACAAAAACGCTGCTATTGAAAATTAATTTAACTGCACTGCTGTAGCCTACCAAACATACTGTACGCGGGGGGAGCCTGCGTACCATCGTAGCTAACCTGCCTAAACGTAATTTAATTCCTCCACAACACACCCTAACTGGAGGCTTTAACAGCCGATGAGTAAGCATAATATTCCACTAATTGTTGATAAAAGGTAATTACCGGTATTTGTTCTGCCCTTCTCTCCAGTATTAAGCGCAACCCATGAAATTAGGGCATAATTCTTTTCAAAAATCAATTTTGCTGAAGATATACTTAATACTATAATTCAACGGATCTAAATAATCGATGTCGTGAACGAGATCCATGACTTGTAACAAATTGTACGCCTCTTATACAGTATGTATCATAAGTCATAAAATGACCGAGGCTAAATGTTGTAACCCATGGTCCCAACCCCATGCGGCTGGTACTCAGTTTGGTAGGATAGTGGGGTACCAATACTCACCCTTTATGGTAGCGAATTTTTTAGTATCCGTCATGAGTCATGACTCGGCAATGGAAAGCAGACATCAGGCCTGCTACTACAGGAACATATCAAAATCTGATATCGGTGATACTGGGTCTCGTTCTAGAACATGTCTCAATGCGACATCAGTTTATACTGGCCCATGGCTGACAGTACAACATGGTGGGTGCTCGTGCACTACTGCACACGATTTGACCAAACGAGCGAGACCTGTAGTGGAGCCAGAGTCTGTACTCTTGGTATCGATTTAGCCAAACCGAATTACCCAAATAGACATGGCACAACCATGGATGCTACAGCACCTTTTAGTCTTTACCAGTGAAATTTTTGAGAAAATAAACCACTTTTAATATGGGTAACTCTTGTACTGCACATGCTAGAAGGGCTTTACTCCATAACCAGAGTACTTCACTCGATAGCATCTCACTGAAGCAGCGTGCCACTACATATATAGATATCTGCCTGAGCCCATCATGTCCACCGGATAGCAGATGTACAGTATACAGTGAGACCGCCTAACCTCTCGGGTTAATTATTTCGCACATTCTTGACATGAACTCACGACACCGGTAAACTATTATATGTTGATCCGTGTTCCATTCAAATCGGATTTGAAGGGTGCGATTTTATACAACCACGTATCCAAGTGTTGTTATGGTAAAATTTGATACTGTAACTTTCAGAGGAGTGAAAACGTTGGAAGCCTAGTATCCTGTAGAAGGGACAGGCGTGTAGTCTCTGTTGTGCATGAGCGCATTACCTTCCAGATCGGTGAGTTTCTCTTGTTAGGCAAATAACTTCATTACTGGTGTTGGAATTTATAATGTGGTGAGGAAATTTTCAGTAAACCCCACGCTTGATAACGTGAACAGTGGACTTCACCTGTATTTCGTTGCTGGGACGGTAAGCGATTGATACAATGTGAGCTTATCATACCTCCACTAGTATCTTTTGCCTACGAATTCCAATTTTACCAGGAAACACTCAGGCTTCTGTAACCAATTACTGAGAACATGCTCTGTACTCCACGTTTTACAGTTTTTGTCCTCTACAGCAGTATCAGGGCCCGTCGCATGACGTAGCATTTGGCCGCACGAGTAATGTGCGCGCGAAGTGCAGTAGGGCAACACCGTCTGGAATAAAACATTGAGTGAACAGACCAATCGCACATCAATTCTGTTGTGACTAGAACACAATACAGTGGTGAAGGCTCTCAATCGATCGCAAGACTATCCCTAGACTTGGCTCCTGCTAGAATCAAGCTTTTGAGTTCGTATATTGTTCTCATTCGCATCCAATGGCTCCTCCAGAGTTTTTTAATTTACGGCGTGGTTGGTTTGGATCCTTGTGATTTGGATGTTACCCTAGGGGGCTATCATACAAGTTAAGCCAAGTCAACGCACTCATCATTACCGATGGTATCGGGCCAGAGTGATAGTTGATGATCGGACAATCAAATGACAAGAAACATCGAGAAAGGAGTGGAACAAAAAGGTATCTGAAGAAAGGAAATAATATGATTCTTTTGGATTTTCCATCATAATTTGGGCCTAGAAAATGGTTTGCCGTAGGCAGTGAGTAGTTGTAGACTTGCATTGGTAGCCTGTGTTTCCCCCATGGTTAATTGGGAAGATTCCAGGACATAATTAAATTAAATGACAGTAAAAACCATTGGGTATTTAAACAGGTGAGGGGCATATATTGGTATTCTTCACAGAGGGGGATGTTGAGGGGAGAGGGGTGCAGCAGATCAAAGCAAAAATTTCAGCCTTGTTTCGTTTATGGCAGCTCACTAGAGTAACTGTGAATGTGCTTGATAGAATACGGGTGTGGTCCGATTTTGGTTTCACTCTAAGAGGGGCCAGAGTTCAGTATTTGACCGCGAGCACCGTGCCTCCATGCGAATATATTTTTTCTCCCTCACTATTGCCGGATCGGAGCTGCGTTTTGTCTCGTAGTAATGCACGAAAATAAACAGAACTGCAATCCATCCAGCCACCTGAGTACCAGGTCACATTGTATGGGAAGCGGGGAAGGGATTTAGCCCTACTATCCGAATTAGCTGCCTCGCGCGACTGATTCGAAGCTCCGCATGGACTTTTTTTCGTATGTGCTTTTGAATTTTACTAGGACCTGGTGGGATCCCACTATTACTTTGTAGCAGCAAGTCGGCACTAGGAGAGCGCCAGCCTGGGAGATATAGCTTTGTCTGGTGCAAGTTGTCGATTTATCCGTCCATTGAATGTAACACCTACCTATACAGTACTTGAAATGCTGGGGGATTCTGCTCTAACATGTTGGAACATGACTTTTTATTATTTTTGTTTCTTGTTGAGGGACATCAAATACGTGGGGTTGCTTTTCCTTGATTGATTGCTAAATATGTCTGTGAGAAGCACTACCGGTATGGGGAAGCAGAAAACCGGGAAACGATTCCAGCACCCCAGCAGGCTATCATACTTGGATGCGTTATTTCATTAGTCTAAATTGTGAGTTAATAGTTATACTTTTCAAGTAAAATGGACAATAAGGTTCCGAGCAATGATTATTCTTGAAAATGATTTGGATATTGCTTTTTTTTTTTTTTTTTGAGACCACCGACATTTGGCCATCTTGAGGTTCCACGTGTTGGGAAAAGCTGAGTGAACTGAGTTCGACGGAAGGGCATGTACCAAAGCTATCATACTTGTATTCTTCGGTACCGTAAGTAGGTCACTTAGGGCATAGTGAGAAAGCTGTGTGCTTCGTGTACTGGTAAGTTGGGAGAGTGTGGGAGTTTCGTGCGCAGGAGGCTCTTCCTCCTGCGGCTCTGAGAGCGAAAACGGTTAGTGAGACTTATTTCACGGCTTGGCTTGGCGCCGCATTTTCGCATACAATAAGAGAGTTGTCCGCCATCTTCTTGTCCATCCTCCAAGTTCAACCTGCAGTCTCGCATCTACCTTACCCTCAACGGCGTGCTGAGAAATAGGTTAGCCCTTCGCGTGAGCAAGAAACAACCCGACTGCTCGAGAGAAATTTACACCTTACTCTTTTGCCCTTATTTATTTTCCGACTCCTCAACCTTCCCCTGATGCTCACTAGCGATTGCAGGTCATTTCTATAGAGCAGAAAGTGAATCGCCTCCATTTTACCCACACGACACAACTCCTCAACTTTAGCGGTCTGCGGAACAAAATCCACATAGCTAACCAAGGCTTGCTTCTAGGAATTTACGCTTTTGTTATTTCCCACCGTTGGGTTACTAAATTTCGATAGCTGTCAACGCCAAATCTACCTCTACTGATTGAGGGAATCTACAAACATCATGGCGGGCGGAACTGCCCACGCGGACGTGTTCGCCGCGAGGCTGGGGGATAGCTCGCTCGGTTTGTTTCCGATATTTGTTCTTTTTGCAACAACGGCTGGATAACTAACGAAAATGGGTGATTAGATGCTAAGTTAAAACTACAGATCGCTGGGGAGCTCCGTGACTCCATCGATGTATTTACCCAAGGGCCAGCCGAGTACATGAAATTTCTGGCTAAGTTGATGCCTGTGTTCATGAACATACTAAGTGGTCAACCTGTCTTTATCTCCACATCACCTGAGCAGGTTCGGTTACGCTTTTTCTGTTCTACGAGACTTAGTTAACTAAATTTGTAGAAATTGCGGAATATTACTCTCGATACGATCCATCGGTTGCCCTATACCCCACCAGAAGCTCTGGAACCATACGCCAGCGATCTGATGACATTACTAATGACGCTTGTTAAAACTGAGAATGAGGACAACGCTGTTTTGTGTATGAAGACGATAATGGATTTTCAGAGACATTATCAGAAACAACTTACGGAGAAGGTTCAACCATTCTTGGATCTGATACAGGAAATGTTCACTATGATGCCCAAAGCTGTCAAAGAAGCTTTTGACAATCCATCCACTACATCAGGAGGTACACCAGGAATGCCTGGCACACCTGGAAATTCGGCACAGAACCTGGCGATTACGCAGAGCCCGAAGCCAAATTCTCCAATGATGCCAGGTCAGGATCCCGCGACAGAGGCGCAACAACCTGCAAAAATGCTTGTTAAAGGAATGCAGAGTTTCAAGGTTCTTGCGGAATGCCCAATCATAGTGGTCAGCTTATTTCAAGCGCATCGATCTTGTGTACACAAAAATGTTAGACTATTTGTTCCCCGGATTAAGGAAATGTTGTTGCTACAAGCCGGGCCTCAGGAGGAGGCGCATAGGCTGGCTAAAGCTAAAGGGGAAGTGTTCACAGGTGTTAGTCCTAACATCAAGAATAGGGTCGCATTTGGGGAGTTCATAACTGCTCAAGTTAAGGTGAGTCCTAAAACCGGTTAAAGTGTAATATTATGATACGAAATCATTAACATGTATATATATTTCTAGACAATGAGTTTTCTCGCTTATGTGCTGCGAGTATATGCACATCAACTCCAAGAATTTTTGCCTACACTTCCTGAGATTGTGGTAAGATTGCTAAAAGATTGTCCGAGAGAACGCTCCGGGGCCCGCAAGGTAAGCATGGCCACTCCTCTATTGGTCTGGCGTTTACAAACAATTTTACTTAGGAGCTACTGGTAGCGACACGCCACATCATTAACTTCAACTTTCGGAAGATATTTCTGGGCAAGATAGACGAACTCTTGGATGAGAGAGTTCTGATTGGAGATGGGTTAACTGTTTATGAAACTATGAGGTGAGTTTGACCATCCAAAACAAGGACGTGGAGGCTAAAAAGTATGCGACAGGCCCTTAGCATACAGCATGTTAGCGGATTTAATTCATCATGTTCGAGATGCATTAGATCGCGATCAAATTGGCCGGACTGTCGAGGTGTATACAAAAAATTTGCATGATAACTTTCCTGGCACAAGCTTTCAAACAATGAGTGCAAAACTGCTATTAAATTTGGCAGAGTTTATAGCAAAGTTAGAGAATAAACAGGAAGGTAAGAGATTTTATGATTCAACTTTTGGATGTCCGGTCTCTAACATCGACTCATAGCTCGACATTTTTTGATCATGATCCTTGATGCCATAGCCGAAAAATTCAAGTCTATGAATAGACAGTATGAGAATGCTGTGAAACAGAGCAGAATGAATTGGTTGGCCAAGGAAGAAATTAAATCCGAAGAAGTGGTAATGGAGCCGGAGAGAAATAGACGGGATGAGCATGATGAAATAGACATATTCACGGCAACGCCCATCAAGACGTCGAATCCCAGGGAAAGAGGAGCCGATCCGGTTTCAGGTATGAGTGATTCCCCCCTTTGCTTTTTTCTCATCCACTAACAATAATAATAAGATAACAAATTTCTGTTTAAAAACCTTATGAATGGGCTCAAGAGCATGCTTTTTGCTTTACGGTCATGTAACCCACCCTCCCAATCGACAGACAACAACCCACCAAATTGGAGCGAGGTCGCATTCGGGTTTAGCGCGGAGGAGGTTAACATTATAATTAAACTATTTCGAGAAGGAGCGAGAGTCTTTCGGTACTACGGTGTTGAGCATGAAGCGAAAGTATCTGATCCAAACACCTCACCGGTAGATTTCCTAACCAATCACTTTATGGTTCCGAATGGAAAGGAAGAGAAGGAATTACTGGAAACCTTCGCAACTGTATTTCATTGCATCGACCCGGCCACCTTCCATGAAGTGTTCCATTCCGAAATTCCACATCTATATGAGATGATGTTTGAGCATACGGCACTCCTACATGTTCCCCAATTTTTCCTCGCCAGTGAAGCGACTTCTCCAAGCTTCTGTGGAATGCTTCTCCAGTTTCTGATGGATCATATCGAAGAGGTGGGGACCAAAGATCCGAGGAAGTCCCAAGTGCTGTTACGCCTCTTCAAATTGTCCTTTATGGCCGTCACGCTTTTCTCCAGTCAGAATGAACAAGTCCTATTACCACATGTTAGTAAGATTGTTCTCAAGTCAATTAGTCTATCAACTACTGCGGAGGAGCCTATGAACTACTTCTTGCTCCTGAGATCGTTGTTTCGCAGCATAGGTGGTGGAAGGTTTGAGCATCTCTACAAAGAGATTTTACCTCTCTTAGAAACCCTTCTCGAGGTGTTAAACACTTTATTGAATTCGGCCCGAAAAGTCCAAGAAAGAGATTTATACGTTGAGTTGTGTCTTACTGTTCCAGCACGCTTAAGCAATCTCCTGCCACACTTGAGCTATTTGATGAAGCCGTTGGTGGTAGCTCTCAAGGCCGGACAAGAGTTGGTTAATCAAGGATTGCGAACTCTCGAGCTTTGTGTGGACAATTTGACGGCGGACTATCTGGATCCCATAATGGCCCCGGTTATTGAGGATCTGATGGCTGCGCTATGGGATCACCTCAAACCGTTACCCTACAACCACGTTCACAGTCATACTACAATGCGAATTTTAGGGAAACTCGGAGGCAGAAATCGGCGATTTTTGACGCACCCTCCTCCTCTAGCTTTCAAGCTCTACGCCGATGACGATTGCAGCGTCAATATCAAACTCCATGGAGCGCCCGGTGAACGTGCATTCCCAGTACTCCGCGCGGTTGACTTGGCCGTGGAAAAGATATTTGATAACAAGCCCTTGAAAACAGCACAGGATAAAAAGACCGACTTATTCTACAAACAGCAATCCTTAAGGCTTTTAAGCTCCACCTTAAAACTTTTCGTGGGATACGATCCACTACCAGAGGATTTCGCCCAGTTAGTCCGATTACAAGCCAATGATTTGGCAGGCGGATCACCGGATCTTGCAGATGCTCCTATCCCAGCTTCTGACCGGCAAAAACCTGTTTTCAAAAAGCACGACCAAGAAGCTGTTCTCCGAAAACTTTTGGAATCTGTTATACACGCCGTCGCCATCCCTGAACTCGAGGAGGACGCCTCCTCACTGGTGTTTGATGTATGCCGGCATTTCACAATCTTGGAATTAGGGAGAGCGACAACAGAAATGCGACAGAGAAAACAGCAGTTTGTCGTCATTAGTGGCGAGGGCCCGATGTATCTTGACAGTAGAACCTTGTCTGAAGCCCTCGCTCATTGTCTTTCTTCGGAGAGCAAAGCTGTAAGAGAACTGGTCGGGAAAGCGCTGAAGGTCATCCATGATACTGCAGCTACGCTCCTTGGTTCAACGGAGAACGTTCATAAACTTCCCTTCTTTCTTTCAATGGCAAAAACCTTCTGTCATTGTTGCTACGAAGAAGAGTGGTATCCTAAATCTGGTGGATGCTTAGGGATTCGTGCGCTAACTGAGGACCTGGACCTGGGAGAGGCTTGGATGGTGGACCGTCAACACGATTTCGTTCGGGCTTTATTATATGTCATTAAGGACATGCCCCCAGACCTTCCGGCTAGCACTCGAGAATGTGCCCAATCCACACTCGACCTTGTTTTGCGAAGATGTAACAAGAGTGTCTCGAAAGAGGAAATCACCACATATCACTCGAAGAGCTTCAACCTCTGCGCTTTGCTCATTTGTGAAATATCCAATCCTAACAAGCATGTGAGGGAAACAGCGCAGAAATCTTTTGCAACCTTGTCGAGTATACTTGATATAGAGATACACACGTTGATGACTCCTGTCAAGGATCGGCTGTTAACCCCAATTTTCAATAAACCACTTCGCGCCCTCCCGTTTGCGAGTCAGATTGGCTATATCGATGCTATAACCTTTTGTCTCAGCCTCCAACCGGCTTTCCTGGAATTCAACGAGGAGATGAATCGCCTCATGATGGAAGCACTTGCTCTTGCAGATGCCGATGATGATGCCCTATCCAACAACCGAGTACCGGAACACCGAACGACAGAGTCTGTTCTTAACTTAAGAGTAGTTTGCATCAAGCTATTGTCTATGGCAATTACATATCCTGATTTCGCTTCACCGGATAAAACCCAAACAAGAGGGCGGATTATATCGGTGTTTTTTAAATCGCTTTACTCCAAATCTCCCGAGGTCATCGACGCAGCAAATTCAGGGCTTAAAGGAGTTCTTGCACAGACAAATAAATTGCCAAAGGATCTCCTTCAGAACGGCCTTCGCCCGATCCTGATGAATCTTTCTGATCCCAAGAGATTAAATGTTGCAGGTTTGGAAGGGTTGGCAAGATTGTTAGAACTCCTAACAAATTATTTCAAGGTTGAAATCGGTAGTAGGTTGCTGGATCATCTAAAGAACTTGGCTGAACCAAACACCCTTCAACAAACTTCGTTTAAATTACTCGAGCAAAATCAAAACATTCGAGTCATTGCGTCGATACTAAACATATTCCATTTACTTCCACCAGCGGCAGTACAGTTCTTGGAAGAAATGTTTAAGATTGTGATAGAGCTGGAGGAAAAGCTTCGGCGGACGCAACATAGCCCATTTCGGGCCCCTCTCTTAAAATTCGTTAATCGATATCCTAGCGAGACCTGGGCGTTTATGAAGCCTAAGTTAATCGATATCAGATACGGCAGGATCTTTTGGCAGCTTCTTACAGATGACAGTAGTGGCCCCTTGCGCAATGTTGTCTGTGGTGATGTTCCACGTTTTGAGGAATCGACGATCCTCTTGGATGATGATGCCAAGATGGAAGACAGATTCATTGCTACAGTAAACGCTGCTAATATCGTCAACGCCATTGTGAAGCACACGACCAGTAAAGACTGGCTGGTGCAGAATCGCGATTTAATGGAAAAATTGCTTTGGGCTGGAATTGAATTGAGAGATAGATTGAAGGAAGGGAAGGTTGCGGTTCCAATTAGATTGGCTGTTGAACAATCTTCTGAGACATTACTCGAGATATTTATGACATATCTTACATACGCGGAGAACGACTTGGAGTTCCTTTTCCAGGTATGCCTTGATTCCCCTTTTTCTCCATGCGTCTTTTCTAACTATTTGAAGGTGATCGATGCACGGACATCGAATAAGCTCAAGAGATCTAATGCTCTAACCAGTCACATCTATTCCAAGATCATATGCGGTGGATCTATTGAGCAGTGGCGAAATGTGATCTATAGGTGTCTGGATCTGTATTCCGGAAAGTCCTCAACTCAGGAGACAAAAACCTTCGCGTTTCACTACCTTGTTAACCCCATACTTGCTATGGATGTTCAGCGCGGAGCCAAACCAGTTAACGGACAAAAACTTGTTGACAGGAATATGATTGAGGCCATTCATTCTAAAATTTGGAGGCCAAACCTTGGTGATTTAGGGGATGATGCTTCTCCTGGGTTGGATCACTCGCGAATGGAACTTTTACAGATGTCGGCACTTTTGATCAGGGACCATAATACAATTTTGAATGAAGCTAGAAAGGATGTCATCAAATTTGGCTGGAACTATATCAAACTTGAGGATATAGTCAACAAACAAGCGGCATATGTCCTAATTGCTTTCTTCATTCGCCATTACGATACGCCCTCAAAAATTGTGATTCAGATTTATGTGGCCTTATTAAAGGCACATCAACACGAAGGGAGAGCCTTAGTCACACAGGCCCTCGAACTTATCGCTCCGGTGCTAAAAAAACGAGTACCAAACGTTAGCGACCCTCGGTATCCGATATGGGCTAGATGGCCACGGCGTATTTTGTCAGAGGAGGGGCACAACCAACAGCAAATGACCAACATATTTCAGTTTCTTGTGAAACACGGTGATTTGTTCTATGAGTCCAGAGAACATTTTCTTAGTTGGATCGTTACCTCATTACCCAAACTTGTGCTTCATTTCCCTAACCCGTCAACGGAAAACAAAAAATTGTCGATCAATCTCATCATATTAATTCGGGATTGGGAAAAGCGTCGAATTTCGGAAGCTGCAAGAACCAGTCCTGAAGCCTCACCATCGAGAAAGCGCAAGTACGGTCAATTGCCGGTAGATTCGCGGTCTCCATCAGCCCCTGGCTCTCTGCCAAACTCGGACAAAGCAGAATATGCGGTTCCAACTGTGCTTCGTATGCATATAGTGAAGCATTTGGTGACATTTATTTGTGGCCTTCAGGAGAAATTTTCTTCCAGCGAGCTATGTCGGAATGCGCTCGGTTTGCTGAAGGATTTTCTTAGCCCAAGGTACTGGGGGGATCTAGAAATTGATCTGTTCCCGAAAGTCACTGAAAAGCACCTTATCACTAACGAAATTACAAACGACACACTTCCGGGGTTTCTTAATGGGCTGCAGGTCGTGAGGATAATTGTTGATCTTAAGTCTGATGACTGGATCGTGCAACACCTACCACAGATCCAAAAAATACTGGAGAAGTCCCTGAGGTCTGACAACGCTGAAGTACAAAAGAGTCTTCAACCAGTGCTTGCCCGGGTGCTTCAGGCCATTCCTGTTACTAGGGTGGAAGGGGAGGAGGAGGAAGAGGAGCAGACCGACTCGTCATCCAACTTATTTGTTTCCCTGCTCACTACCGTTGTACAGGAGAATTTGAACACCAACCTCATGTCAAGTGTTAATATCCTTTGGACCCTATCAGAAAAACGGCCCACTGTTATAGATGACCACATACCTGCCCTCATGAAAGCGTTTCAGAAACTTGGGAAAGACCACCTCTCAGCACCTCCGGGCGGACCTGCGCCAGTGGTTAATCTACCGAATTCAGCTAAAACAGAGCCAAACGCTGGAGGTAATTCTCAGGTCTTTGATCCAGACACTACAACCGAGCTCCTTCGGATGGTGATAGACGTTGCATCCGCTAGGGTATCTGTGCTGGGTGACCAGCGGAGACCTTTTTTGAGTGTGATGGCTCAATTAGTTGAAAGATCCTCGAGCTCGGAATTATGTTTGAAAATTTTACATATTGTGCGGGGATGGGTATTTGGATCGACGGAGTCTTTCCCGACATTAAAGGAGAAGATTGCTGTATTATCGAAAATGCTGTCATTCGAGTCAAGACCTGATCCAGCGCTTTGCAGTAGCTTTTTGGACTTGGTGATTGACATATACGAAGACCCTGTGATCACCAAGACAGAGCTTACAGTCCGGCTTGAACCAGCGTTTTTGATAGGAACCCGGGCGAAAGATGTCAACATGCGTAATCGGTTCTTGCAAATCTTTGACCGAAGTCTCTCGCGAACGATCAGCAATCGACTGAGCTTTGTTTTGGCAACTCAAAATTGGGAAATTCTTGCGGATTCCTATTGGCTGAATCAAGCGTCACATTTACTTTTTGGGTCTGTGGATATGGATCTCCGGATTGAACTTCACGAAGACGATCTAAAAGTCGCACCGGCATCTTCCGCAGTCGCAGCATATGCTTCAGATGAGCGAAAGGACTCTTTGATGCTGGATGAAAAGTTCGAAGATTTTATGGCCCGTCATAGAAGGTTCTGCCAAAGTTTGGCGGAGGTAAGAGCCGGAGACATCTTTGAGCCAATGGCTCAACTTCAACATCTCGATCCGAACGTAGGGCATCAGATATGGGTTGCACTATTCCCGTTATGTTGGTCGGCATTGGGCAAAGAGGATCGCCAGGATCTTTTACGGGGTATTGTTTCGCTCCTTTCCAAGGAATGGCACCATCGGCAAATGGATAAGCGACCCAATGTCATTCAGAGTGTTCTTGAAGGAGTCGAGCACGCATCACCAAAATTAACATTACCTCCTCACATGGTCAAATTCCTTAGCAAAACCTACGATTCCTGGTATACTGCAATTCATCTCCTCGAAGACTCGGCGAACGTCCCTCCTATGGACAGCCAGGTTGTGCGTGAGAGCAACTTAGATGCACTGGCGGAAATGTATTCCATGCTTTCTGAAGAGGACTTGTTCTACGGCCTGTGGCGACGACGGGCCCAATTCTTAGAGACCAACGCAGCCATCTCGTACGAGCAGAACGGGATGTGGGACAAGGCCCAGCAGATGTATGAGGGTGCTCAAATTAAAGCACGTACTGGGGCTCTACCATTCTCAAGTTCTGAATATAATCTTTGGGAAGATCATTGGGTTATTTGCGCGCAGAAGCTTCAACAGTGGGAAATTTTGAGCGAGTTTGCTAAGCATGAAAACTATAACGACCTTCTCTTGGAGTGTGGTTGGAGGTTGTTGGAGAATTGGAATGGAGCAGATGGGGAGCGCATGGATTCTACTATCAAATCTCTCATGGATGCCCCGACTCCGCGACGGTACTTTTTCGCTGCTTTCATGGCATTACAGAAAGTTCACCAAAAAACAGAAGTGCCCGGAGAGTTTTCCAGATTATGTGACGAAGCCATTCAACTGTCCCTTCGCAAGTGGCATAACCTACCACGGAGGATCACAAATGCACATATCCCCCTCCTTCAAGCGTTCCAACAACTAGTCGAGCTACATGATGCGAGTGTAATCTACAGTAGCCTTTCTGCAACAACGGCGCAGAACCTCGACGCTAAGTCCCAAGAACTCAAGATGCTATTGGGTACATGGAGAGATCGGTTACCAAATGTTTGGGATGATATCAATAGCTGGCACGACCTCGTTACCTGGAGGCAACATATATTCCATTCAATCAATAACACCTACCTCCCACTTCTTCCAGGTCAAGCCCAAAGCGCAGGTGGCAGCAGCAACAATTCCTACGCCTATCGCGGATATCACGAAACTGCTTGGATTATCAATCGCTTTGCTCATGTTGCTCGGAAACATCAGCTTCCGGAGGTATGCATCAATCAATTGAGTAAAATCTACACTTTACCAAATATCGAGATCCAAGAGGCTTTCCTCAAACTCCGGGAGCAGGCTAAGTGCCACTACCAAAACCCTAACGAGCTCACACAAGGACTTGAGGTGATCAATAATACGAATCTAGGGTATTTCGGCGCTGGCCAAAAGGCCGAGTTCTATACCTTAAAAGGGATGTTTTTGTCAAAACTTAAGCAGAAAGAAGACGCTAACGAGGCGTTTGGTCTTGCGCTTTACCACGACCTCAAATTACCAAAAGCCTGGGCAGAGTGGGGTTACTATAACGACTCGCTCTTCAAAGAGAATCCTCAAGATATGCAACCTGCAGGCAATGCTGTCAGCTGTTATTTGGAGGCTGCTGGCCTTTACAAGAGTGGGAAAGCACGCAAATTGCTCGGACGAGTGCTTTGGTTATTGAGTTTAGATGACGCCAGTGCCTCAATCTCTGGGGCGTTCGATGCTTACAAGGGCGAAATTCCGATTTGGTATTGGATTACCTATATTCCGCAGCTTTTGACTTCGCTCTCTCATAAAGAGGCTCGTCTTGCTCGCACAATTTTAATCAAAATTGCCAAACACTTTCCTCAAGTAAGTCGTTGCCTTTTTTTGTTTTATTTTTGCACTTTGTCCATTTGCTAACTTCTCAAGGCCTTGTATTTCTTACTGCGCACAAGTCGCGAGGATTACCAAGTTATCAAGAAGCAGACCGCCCAGGCGGCAGCATCGAATCGTGGAAAGGCTGGCTCTCCAATTGCTGGTCAAGCAATTCCTCCAGGCCGCCAGGGCAGTGTTCCGACACAAACACAAGCCAATGGAATCGAAACGGGAATGGCATCAAGCCCTCAGTCTGCCCTCAATTCTGGTCCCCAAGCTATCAGTATGTTTCCCAAGCCCAATTTCTTGTGAATCATCTAACATAAAGCAGAGGCCGGATCTCCGACACCAGTTTCAACAGGGCAGAATATGTCATCACCTACCCCTGCTGTTCCTAGTCCCCAACCACCAGTCAAGCGTCTACCTTGGGAATACGCAGAGGAGATTATGTCTGTTCTTAAAACTGCGTTCCCCCTTCTGGCTCTTTCGATGGAAACCATGGGCGATCAAATACAAAAGTTCTTCAAGTGCCCACCAGATGAAGACGCATACAGGTTGATTGTTGCACTTTTGAATGACGGGCTTCAGGTAAGGTTCACATCACAAGAGCGCCTACGGGTCGGCTAACAAAATGCAGTGGATTGCAAGGATGAACCCTTCACTTGAAGACTCGAAGCTTCCGCCCTCCACTGAATCAAATATCACTCGCTTTGCGGAGACGATTCTTCCTGCCCATATCCGCGTCGCGTTTGAGGCAGACTTTGTAAACGAACGCCCCAACCTATTCTCATATATCGAGAGGCTGCGGCGCTGGAGGGATAGATTTGAGGAGAAACTTGACCGCCGCCCACCTAACCAAAACCTCGAGTCATATAGCCCTCACTTGAGTGAGTTCAGGTTCCAGAAATTCGATGACGTTGAGGTTCCTGGTCAATACCTACTGGTAAATAATCTTAATTCCTGCTTTGTTCTCGCTTACTGACACTTGTGCAGCACAAGGATAATAATAAGGACTTTATCCGTATTGATCGTTTCCTCCCACGAGTAGATGTTGTTCGCGGATACGGTGTGTGCCACCGGCGCCTCAAGTTGAGGGGACATGATGGGAGTATACATGCTTTTGCAATTCAACATCCTGCTGCAAGGCACTGTCGTAGAGAAGAGAGGATATTGCAACTATTCCGTATTTTCAACGGGTACGTTCTTTGCTTAAGTTAAAGTGATTATCCAAAGCTAATAGAATATAGTGCTCTCGGCAGGAGAAAGGAAAGCCGTCGCCGGAATCTCGGCTTCCATTTGCCCTTGATGGTCCCCTTGGCTCCCCATATTAGAATTGTTCAGGACGATGCTTCCTACATATCCTTGCAAGGCATTTACGAAGATCACTGCCGAAGGACAGGAATGAGCAAAGATGATCCCTTAATCTTCTCACTCAAGAAAGTTATTGCCTCACTGGATCCGAGCAAAGGCGGTCAACAGCAGGTTGACGCAAACATCAAGCTGGAAATATTTAATTCCATCCAGAAAGACAAGGTCCCACCTAACATCGCGCTTGAGGTAAGTGACCTGAAATGTTATTTGGAGCATATTAACTAACTATCGATAGTTCATGACCAAATCGTATGCCTCATTTACTGAATTCTTTCTCTTCCGCCGTCAATTCAGCTATCAATATGCGGCTTTGACTTTCATGACATATGTTATGAGTATGGGTAGTCGATTCCCCCATAAGATGTTTATTGCCAGGGAGACCGGAAATATCTGGGGATCCGAATTGATCCCTGCCATGGCATCAACCAATGCATACTTCCATAACAACGAATCGGTCCCATTCCGCTTTAGCCCAAATATTCAAACACTCATGGGCCCTATTGCTATTGAAGGAATATTTTCTTGTGCGGTCATGGCCATTGCACGCTGTCTTACGGAGCCCGAGGTATGCTTCGAAATTTATTATCTGCTCATGCACTTGACAATGTACTGACATTAATTGTAGTTTGAGCTTGAGCAACACTTGAGTGTGTTTGTGCGTGATGAAATGATTTTCTGGTTCACCCAGCAGCATCGTTCCAGCATAGGAGAACAGCAACTACGAGAACGGGTCCAACTCAACTCAGAAATCATCGTTCGCAGAGCGACATCACTAGCCCAGCCTAGCGGTGCTGGCGGTATCCCGGCCAACCAAACTGTTATCGATTTCATTTCCAAGGCATCAAATCCCATGTATCTGGCACAACTCGACAATCTTTGGATGCCATATTTGTGATTGTGGCGATGGCTAGGTTTATATCTTCTATAGGATTTGGGGTGCGGCCGAATTTGGGATTCAGAAGTATGACTTTAATATTTGTATTACGATGGTGTTTCTTTGGCGCAATTACGGACTTTCATCGGAGGTTGGGGAGGAAGGGGCTTTGCTTTCAAAATGTACTCGGGAAAAAAAAAAACTTGGGCGGTTGTCTGATTTATACTTTTGCTTGTTTTCATCTGCTTGTTTGCCTGTTTGCTTGCTCGTTCCGATTTTGCTCAACTTTCTCTCTTATTTTCTTTTTTTGTTCTTGTGTATCATTATTAAATTTCTGTTATTCGTTGTTACAGATAACTTAATTTAAAATGTGCTGCATCTGCACAACATAATTGAATGGAATAGCTGCTCCACTTGTTCTGCCGGTATTTGTGTTGATATCCTTACTGCTGATGTACCAAACACCTAAATGATTTGGCCACTCTGGATACTGGCCCCTATGTATGAATCCACAGATTTGGCGATAGACTGCTGAAAAATTGTCACGTGCCCGTGCGCAGTTCCCAAAGCCACTTACTCTTACAAATATTAAACTTCTGGACTTATGGGCCTTTCTTGCCATAGCACTATTTTAAGCCTTCGTGAGATTGTCAACTACATGTATAAAGATATGTAACAAGGTTAATACTATAAACAATGCACAGATACTGATATTCCTCGCATGTTTTCATAGATAAGGTACTCAAACCTGCCACTTGCACTGTGCAAAATTCTACAATATCACCAGGATCTGGGTGCAAAATCAAAATATAAATGCATAGAGGTTTAAGTTCGACTTCCATAACCTGGGGTTAATTCTTGGATATGCTGTTCCATATTGTTTTTCAGGCTATTCAACATTGCGCAAGCTTGTAAGGAAATATCCCCTATCTAGGCATCCCTTTGTGTTATACTCATACTGTGCACCACAACTTGGCTATCATAAAAGGGCTGGCATTACATCAAATTCTTTTACAGCACGGAACTTGTTAACTTAGGCTGTTTTTTTTTTGTTTTTTTTTTTGAAAGAATAAAGGACTTGGAAGTGTGTTCTTCTATTGTGAGAGAGGGTATTATAACTAAGGAGCGGTGCGATATATGCTTTTTGTCTTGTGGTTTATCCCGTACCGATTCTAGGTCAACTTATTATTGTAATTAAATATTAAGGTTAGCCTCGGGGTTGACAAAATTTTACTCTTCCCCAGATGTTCAAATAACCATAAGCGAAAGGCTGCGTATGTGCCTACCAGTTGCATTATAAGTGAGTCGAATCTCAATAGAAGTCCATACTGTTCGGGAACATACTATGTGTGGACAAACGCACTTCTCTTGTGGGTCAGACTCAGAGCAACACAACGGCACTCCATAGAAGGTTTAAAGTAGACTACGACGAAGTATTTAAGGATCCCAATCCTCGGCTCTAATCCTACCTTGATCCCTACCCCTATCCCTCCAGCACAACTATTAATCCATTATCGTATGGCGTGATAATAATAAACAGGACCATTCTTCACAACCTAAATCGTACGGACACCAACATGTCACTCGTTAGTCTGCCCAACGAGCTCCTCTTCATGATTGCAGGCTATCTTGGTACATGGGACATAGCCTCCCTCCGATTCACAAACAAGCGTATGGCAGTAGCCCTTCATCTCTCTCTATACGACAGCCTATATCGCTCCGGCTCACGCGACTCCGCAGCAAAAGCACTCTACTACGCGGCAGCCAAGAAAGATCATTGGCTCGTGAGCAGGCTCATCAAACAAAGAGTCGACACACTCGCCGGAGACGGAGCACTCCTCAGCAACGCAATAAGGTGGGCCAGTAGTGAGCAAATCATCCGCACATTCATTGACTGCGGTGCGAGACTCGACGCAATGGACTACTTCGGCGTGACTCCACTTGCGGCAGCCGCGGCGCGGGGAAGGCAAGATGTGGTAGAACTGCTGCTTTCGCGGGGCGCAGAAGTAAAGATGGAAAATATGCCCAAGTGTGCACTCTGGCAAGCTGCTCGTTCCGGGTACCCGAATATATTTCGGATCCTGCATGATCACCCGGGCGTCCACCTGAACTCTGCGGATCACTATGGCCGGGGTCTGTTGCATTGGATGGTATTCGCGGATTGTGCGGAGGCTGTCTTAATTCTGAGCCGTAATACTACCATTGATGTTAATAGGAGGGACATGGGTGGGTCCACACCGTTGGCTATCGCGGTGGAGATGGGCAATATCCATATGGCAGGAATACTACTGGCGAATGGTCGTGTCGATCCTAACCTTTCCGATAATTTTTTGAACACGCCTTTGCATAAGGCTGTAAGACGTGGGAATGTGGGTTTAGTGGAAATGCTTGTAGAGAACAATAGGGTTGAATTGTTTCCGATTAATCGGGCTGGCATGTCGCCACTGATGCTTGCTCGGGTTTGCTGCAGGCAGCCCGTGATAGATCTGATTGAGTATTATGTGTTCTAAATATGGGTATCATAGAAATGATGTACTTACCATTACTTATCTTGATTATAGAAGTTCCTGTATTTCGTTAAGTCCCTCTACTCTATTTAACTTTAGCAACTGTTTATGAATATAATGTTTATGTTCTATCTCACCAGTCAAGTAAATTACTTCGCAAAGAGCATATGCTCTTTGTGAAGTAGACTACTTTCTGGGGGAGATATAGTACTGAGCAAGTACTTGTCTCTACCATCTCCCTCATAAAGTATGAAATCTAGGTAGAGTTATTTAGAGGGTAACAATGCAACAAGGAGTGTCTTATCATATTTAGATGATAACAGAGGTACAGACTTTATTCCTACTGGAATCTTCGAGTTTTTTTTTATACCTTGATTCATTGCCCACTTGTATAGAGGTTGTAAGATTTAGAGTTCTTATAAATGGCTATAATATGGAACCACCAATTGATAGTAAATTGATACTAAGTACTAAGTTAGCTGATATATATTGAAAAACCTCTCTGCTTGCTCTTATTCCAATCTATTATTCTCATGCTACAACCTAATTTTTACCACATACTTGTTGAACTATACTAAACCAAAGTCACATTACTCTATTACTGAACAGAAATACATTTTAATTTTCTGATACTAGTAAAGAAAAGAATTTCTGTGAACATTATATGTACTTTCTCTTTACCTGTGAATAAAATACCAAACTAGAGGTAATCAATTTATGATTGAAAATGAACATCTTGCCTATATAAAGAAAAGAAACCTACCTTACGGATGTGATAAGCAAAACTTTGCTTTACTGGGAGCATATACCACCACCAAAGAGACCTACTTTACAAAGAGCATATTAAAGTGAATTTCTTTTGTCAGTGAGATGGAACATTTATAATGTTTATATCCTAACCCATGTTCCCAAGTAATTCAGATATCAGCATGGTATGATGTGTAGTATTTCCTTTTTTGTAGTATCATATGTACAATTGAGCAAATAATGCTACGAATAATCAGTAACAAAAGAGATCAAGCATCTTGAACCTAGTTTATGGTTCAATAAATGGTCCCCAGGCGCTCCTCATAACTGCGAATATCTACTCTCCCAGACTTATTTCTCCAACAACCGACCATTTCCCAGCTGAGTATGAAAGGAAGCCAGACACCGATGGTAGTTACTACTACATTACACTCAGGCCGCTTGTTAACTCAGGTGACGTTTGGCGTCGGAAAAGAAAAGAGGAGGCATCACCTCAAAACAGTATTGTAGACTACCTTACCTTTATCAATCCTTAGGACAACGCAGGACATATTCTTGAAGGAATTTCACGAACTAAGTGCAGCTAATAGAATATTTCAGTGCCCCCTGTAACATCTTCTACACTCCTGTCCAAAAAAGTTCTCGAACACCCCTAGGCACTGTGGCGGCGCATGGGCAATACAGAAGGTGCTAGAACGGTCCCAATACTGAATATGGTAGTCTGGATTTAAGTAGTCTGATCGAGTTAGATTGACTTGTTAGATGTACTACCCCGCACTTAATCGTGACTTTCAAACTGATTCAACTGTGTACCGAATTCACGAGTTCCGCTTTGCAGTGTGGTATTATGGCACCTCTGCATCAAACAAAATCGTCCGGTTTTAGTGCGAGATATGAGAGAAACCGAGAAATTATTATGATGATAGATCGTGAAATAGGTATTCGAAAGATTGCGTGGGAGAAAGACATGCAAGTGTAACTAGACTGCTTAAACACAGACCACCTTATCCAGTATTGCGCCCGCTCTAGCACCTTCTGTATCGCCAATCGAGAACTTTTTGGACAGGAGTGTACAATATCCTCTGGCAGATTCATCGAATATCACTCGCAAAACGGGTTGCCGAGGCCTGTAGCAATATGCGATAGCTAGTAGCTGAAGTACTATTGGCAGATAGATAAAAGATATATTACTGTATTCAGTAACCAGTAGTAACCCACGGTGAGAAAATAGGCCAGCTATCAGTGGGTACGATATAGTCAAGGGAATCCGGGCTCGCTATCGAAAGCGACTTTCCCAGCCACCCTCATTAACGAACACCAGACAAATATCAGGGAGGAAGAAATCACAAGAGAGGCGTTAAGGATAAGAACTATAACGATGGAAATACATCAACCCACCGGTCCCAGCTACCGTTCGCTTACCTCACAAGGCTTTACGGGGTGTGGTGATCGAAATAACACCAGTACTGTGCAATCCCCTAGAAATGCACCGATCCACTCGGTGCACACACTGGTTCAGAAAACCCACTACCGCCGAGCCCAAACAAATCTTACAGTATAGTATTTTCCCCCAAATTTGCCTTCACCTCCTCGCTCTGCGGCCAGAAAAGCAATGACAAAAAATGAGAAATTCCCAGGGGTAAATCAAAAATTATGCAGCCCAGGAGCCCGAAGACAGCTGGCGTAGTACCCATCTTCGAAGTGCGATGAAGAAGGGACACTGCGAGAAACAACCATTTATGAGTGGTGGTTTCCGCTACAAGGTAAGTATGAAGAAAGAAGGAGAAGAGAGGCGGAGGAGGGTACTTATATTGGGGAGTAAGGGATGCCAAGACTTTGGGGGAATTTTGGCCGATAGGAAATCATAGGGTTGGGGGTTTAACATTGGGGGAGGAGTGCCGAGACGTTGGAGGTGGTTCGCAAGGCGGAGAATGATCGAGCGACTAGCTCTTTAGTGAATCTCATTTGGAATAAGGTGGGCAAGGATCAGGGATTACTTGTGCTATGAGATTGATCCTCGAGCAGATCGATATCCGAATGCGTTGGCGTGTTTCTTGTTTGTAAGGCCTAGCTTGAATATCGGACACAGGGTCCTGAACGAGTTTATCATAAGTCATGAATTAGTCTGATTTGTCGTACGCTTATCGATATGAGAGTGACCTTAGACAGCCGTGAACCTAGAGGATCTTGAGCTACTGTGGAATAGAGTTTGAATATGAGCAATCCCTCGTGGCTAGACAATATATCGATGGGGAAGAAGCCATTATTAGAAACACCGATACTGCTGAGAGATACTCATTTAAGCTTAAAAATCTTTCAGAAGGCATAATTTCAGTTTTACCCAATTGCTCCTCCTTCTCCCCTCCCAATCCCGAGGCGCCCTATTATAAGGAAGTGATAAAGATTACACTTGGTATCATGTCTCCTCTGCTATTACTACTCCCCAAATCACAATGTCCACATCCACCCTAAACCTACTAAACCTCCATCACAACCATTATCCACCCCACCCTCCAGACTATAAATACCATGACAACTTTAACCACTTCTACTGCAGTTGATCTTGAAACAATATGAGTGGTAATTTAAATATAAAATATAAGGTTCAATGTACTAAATAAATATTAGAGAAGGAATATCTCAACTCCACCCAGAAAAGTACTATAATTACCTTATATTCTAATAGTTAATCATTTCACAATATCATTACTCACTGTACTGGCAATGTACTTCTTACTAAGGCAAAGTCAGTTGTGCAAAGGGTTAGAAGAACATATATGCCAGCAGAGGCAGCATTGGACTATATACTATTATTTAAGCTATTTGGAAAAAAAATGTCACCCTAGCTCCCAAGAATAGCTGTCCACCTATTTCATCTGAAGCAGATAAAGACCAAATTGTTTCTACTGCAAAGCAAGACAAAAATACCTGCTGTATAGACTGAGTAATACTATAGAGAGAGGCTGATATGAGTGATACAGGAACTACTATAGTACTCAAGGACTTGCATTAGAAAGATTTAAAGGTATATTGGAATGGTTTGCTCTAATATTAGATAGTATAGCTCAGAGGATTCAATTTTGTCAAACAAGACTTAATTGGAACCCTGATAAGAAGAGAATAGGGTTTATAGAGATTTACTGATAAGGTAAGATTTAAGGTTAGGGATAACTATAGGAAAGCTAGGGTATGAAGGAAAAAGGATGAAAAATGAAATGAAGACTGTGTCAGTCTAGAGAGAAAGCTAAGAAGTACACTTATGTGCTGGAGATTTATTAAATAGAATTTTAAGGGTTTTTTTTTAGATGGAAAATAGAGATAAAGGAAGAGAGGTTGGGGGCTAAGAGGGAAATTAAGTAGTTGAATATATTGCTAGAAGGAGACAGAAGAGAAAAAAATAGATTGTAGAAAATATCAATAGAATTTGCTGAATTGAAAGCAAAAGAGTTAGCAGAAGCAATGAGAAGGAAAGGGGCCAAGGTATGTATTTAATTTATAAATTTATCATTTTACCTATTAATATGTAGAAGCAGGACAAGAAGGTTAATACAAGAGAAAGCTGTAGAGAAAAGTAATTTAAGGGAATTGATGCATAACACTATGTCAAGTATATTAGAAGACCTATTCTTTGACCTATTTGTCAAGAATTGAGAAATAAGAATTTCAACTTCCTTCTTATAGAAGACCAAGTCCCTACCTATAAAGCAGCTTACAATAATTTGCAGAGGAAAAATAGGGCACTTGTAACAGGTACAGGTACTCTGTATATTCTGGTACATAGGAGTGCATGAGGATGTTTGGTTTCAAGATATATCATTTGATATTATCTTTGTTTTACTTTATTGTTTGATACAATATTTGTTTTGTGTTTGGTTTCAAGGCATATCAATTAAGATAAGTCTTAGTATTTTTATATCACAATAAGTGAATGACCATGTTATTTAAAGGGTCTGTTGAGTCTGGTATTTTGGACAGCAGACTTCAGCAGACAGTTATTCTTAAATATACTTGGTTGAATAGCTACTTCTTTGATTCCTCACTTTACTTGTTACAGTATTATGACCCATCATAGTCCCATAGTCAGGGATAAGATATTAGTCATCTCACCTCCTGAAGACTCCCTTAGATACTACTGTGCTCAGCTCTACCAGTTAGTACCCATCAGTCTTATCTATTGTAATTATTGCTAGAGTGATTATAAGTACTCGGCCAAGTATGAACCATGTTACAGTACTGGTATAAAGAAAGCTGAATGGCCAGTAAACTCTCCTGACTTTAATCTAATTGAATATATTTGGGATAGATTTGATATCAAATTGTATGAAGAAAAGATGTAGGAATAGAGGAGCAAATGAAGGAGGTATTAACTGAGGCTTAAGAGTAGCTGTCAGTTAAAAAAATCAATACTAAAATTAGTTGTTTACCTTACCTTATGGCTAAATACTTGTTTGTCAATGGTAATAATAATTACCATAGTTAATATATTTATAAAATTGGTAAAAGTCTTCAATACAACAGGTTTTCATCTTTTATCCCTCCTATACCATACTGTCCTTCTCATACTACAAGATGATCATACTATCTTAAGATCACCAGATAACATAATTTTAATTTTACAATACAATAAATAGAAAAATATTATCAATTGATTATACATATGATCTTATTATTATAATCTATTATGATAGAGTTACTTAGACTTTCAAGCTTAATTTAATTAGTAATTCGATTACTTATATTATTAGGACAAAGCCTTAATAAACTAGTTTGGAGTACTGAACTTATATTAGGTTCAAGTTAGGGTTCAGAAAAAAAAAACATCTAGTCTGCTATGAGGTAGATAAAAATCAAGCAGAAAATCCATAAGTTACAATTGAAATTGACAAACTACAAAGTAACCACCAATACTTCCATCTACACTATAATAGTAAAAATCAAATTTTACCATTTCCCTTGCTATAACTATGCAGTTAGCAGTATTCCTTGTAATTATTATCATATGAAACAGACATTAAAGATGGATCAGAGATCAAAGGCAAAGTGAGGAGTAAAGATGAAGTAGAGACCAGCCTGAGATGCAAAGTGGAGACCAAAGGCAAAGTAAGGAGTGAAGATAAAGCAGCTACTGAAGATAAAGCAGAGACCATAGATGAAGAAAAGAGAGGAGATGAAGTAGAGAAATGAGAAGCAGAGACTGGGGATGAAGAGGTGACCAAAGAGGTAGAAGAGTTTTGAATTTTGCTGTGAAGCTATTTTTTTTATTTATTTGGTTATCTGATGATCTTAAGATAATCTGATAATCCTGTAGTATAGGAGGGATGGTGTGGTATGGGAGGGATAAAACATGAAAACCTATGGTATTGGAGACCTTTACCATTATAAAATACACTCTTTAAAACTATTTAATATGTTGGTGATAGGTTGTTGACCTATGGTCGAGGATGAGTTGGGCTGGTTCATTGTTACAGAGGTTTAGGGTGGATGCGGACTTGCGATTCGGGGAGTACTCCCAGGTGTCTCTACCCACCTGGTGGCCAAGACTTTTAGCTTAACACAAATTAACCTAATTTTCTTACCCCTAGGTCCCCCAGTGCAAACCCTCTACTGATTGTTGTTGATTGTTCTTCTTGTTATCCTTGTTCCTCTTGTATGTTTCTTCGTGAGCGTTGTTTCTTGTTTCGTTGTTGGGGGTGTGCGAGAGCCGGTAGTCAATAGCATTCCCAGAGCGCCTTTGATAAATATTGTTAGTGATCAAAAATAACTGAATACTTCCAGGTAGCAATGGGAAAAAACTTCTACCATGGTGCCCGATATATGATGAAAGTGCTTCATATATACTACCGTAAACAAGGAATGTCTTAAGAGGACATGATTGGGCTAGGGAAATGCGCCCAAGATTGCCATTCAAGTTCAAATCACTTGAAATCAAGACTTAGGAAAGGAGTTCCTCTTTGTATTTTTACTACTAATGAACCTATTAGTTTTTAACTTTCTCAAATTTGTTTATTTTATAATTCTTGGTGCCAAGCAAAACCTGCAGGGGAGTGCATTTTATCTTTTTTTTTGGGCACCTGATAATAACATTGGAAACCCTAACCCGGGAATCAAAATGGTGAGATGATTGAGCTTCGCCCAATAAAGACCTAAAAAAAAAATGAAAGAAAAAAAAGATGCTGATAACTATCATCATAAAATATCATTTATCATAAACTACCAATGACTCGTTTTCTATTTACCCATACACCACCAAAGACCAAAGACACATTAAGTACGATAGAAGAATAATGAGAAAAGTAAAAATAAAAATAAAAATAAAGCGCGTTACTCTTCGTCCTCATCCTCATCCTCGTCTTCCTGCTCCTCCGCTTCAGTGGACGGCGCGGCGCTTGTCTCTCTGCCAGTCTCGCTCGCGAGATCGTCCACTCTCGGAGGCTTCGTCATGACAATAGTATCATCCCCCTCATCATCATCATTTGAAGCTCCTCCTGCGGTTACCTCGCCAATTGTGGCCTCCGCTTCATCCCCCGTAGCTGCTAGCTCGTCTCCTGTAGCCTCCGTTGCGCCGTCCCGCTCCAACTCACTGACAATCTTCCCTAACGAGAGTTCCAGTTTGTTGAGTGCATTCCTGGATGGCGCATCCGTGGCAACTTTATCCTCGATTGCCTGGGCAACTAGTTCATACAACTCCCTGAGTTTTTCAGGAGCGGCTTCGGCTGGGATATAAAGCTTTCCGAGCATCGTGCATAGCACTTTTTTCTCCTCCTTGTTACAGCTACTGCTGCTGACGCGTTCCAAGGTGTCTATAGCGAGGTCAACGTGCACATTTGGATCGACAATCTTTCCTTCGATGCCACCGCGACCCGCTTGAACTCCTCCGCCGACGTTCTTGCGGGGGTCGGTCCAGTCAACCATCTGTGAGGCTATGGTGGTGATTGAGACCATTTCCTCCTCTTCGCCCAGATTCTCGCGGATCAGGAGCAGTTGGTGAATTGTGTTTACAGTTATCTATTGATGTTAGCTATGCTCTTGTGATGAGGAAAGAGTGGTGGTGAACCTTCTGCATTCTTGTTTGATTTTTAGGGCGGGAGTGGCAGTAGACTGGTAGGAAGTAGGTTAGGATTTGACGAAGGCTTTGGTTATCCACTGTTGTTGAATCGAAGTATGCGACGACAAGTACTTTGAGTAGCTAGTAAACACTAGTTAGTATTTATCCCAAAATGCCAATTAGAGATTTACCTCTCCGTCTTTGATAACTTGTGCAAGCATCAATTTGCAAACCACTTCTGCGGCAGTGGCCTGTACTTCTGCTACTTCATCCAATTTCAATGCTTTCGCAAACATTCTATAGAGAGTTCTTTGCTCCACTGCGCAGCTATCTCCCTCAAAGATGGCAGAGCCATGGGTAATTAAAATGTCTGACATGATATGAAGCGCTTCTATTTGTAGTGCCTCGTGGCCCTTGTTGAAACAATGAGCGAAAAGAGTGAGGTTCTCTTCAGCAAGTGTCTATGAATAGGTTAACATATTGATCACAGATATTTAGAAGGGATAGCTACCTTATCCAGAAGACAACTCAATCCCAAGCATCTAAGCCCACGTTCCCTTACTGGTGCTTCATGGCTTCGCACAGCAGGAACAACTAGACCATTCAACATGGTTACGAGATGGGTATTCTTCTTCAAACTCCCCGATACATTCTCAAGCATGCATTGAGCAATATGAAGACACTTAAGGTTAATCATGAGCTCCTTCACAGCTCTCGCTTCTTCATCTTCCTCTTCTCCCTCTCCTTCTTGCTCTTCTTCTTCCCCATTATCCTCGGCGCCATCGATGTCCATCATGTCCGTATCCTCACCTTCATCGGCAGGTCTACTCTTAGATCTCTTTCTGGCTGATAGAGCAGCATTTGCTAACGGGGTATTAGCTTTCACAGAAGGTGCCCTCACAGTGATGGTATCCTCAATATCATCATCACTGACGTCGCTTTTTGCTGAATGAAAACTTTCATCGGCAGCCCCGGCCCCGTCTTCATCATCGGCGATTCGATCATGTACCTCTGCAATAACCTCCAAGATTAACATGCAAAAATCGCCCTCGCCCATACTAAGTTTAGCAAGGCATTCAATTATCAATTTAGTAACGCCTTCGGGCAACTCAGGTATAGCGAGACTCTCGCGGAGTAAGGCAAACATCTTTCTGCGTCCAATTTCATCTCCATAATCCATCCTCGAGGCAATCATCAAAAGTTGCTCAGCCACAAATTCCCAAGTAGCTGCTTCCGCATCCTCGCTCTCTAGAGCGACAACAAGCTTATTCAAATATTTTTGAAGGTGAAGTGCTAGCTTGGTAACCTCAGGCATTTTTTCGTCAATTTCCCCTGCCTCTCTCTGAGCACTCGGAAGATCTCGGCAGTAATCATTGTAACTCCGAGCTAGAAATGCAGACTCTGCTATAAGATCTTCCCAAAATTCATCACTGAAGGTAATTTTCTCCACAAAATCCTTCCTCTCCTCCCAGAAGCCCCTCAACGCGAGTTCCTTAACCCCACCTTGAGGGCTGTCACTGGTGACATCCAAGCGCTCAAGGATTTCGATTACATCGCCGTCGACATCTTCAAGCCAGCGGTAGTTGAACATCCGTCTTGCAGCTTCACGAACAGACTCATCACGGTCATTGAGGCCCCATCGAAGAAGCTTTTCACGCATTCCAATAGAAAGGTGACGGAAATCACCAAGGCTGGGAAGGAGGCGCGTAAAAACCGAACGACGAGTTACTGGGTCGGTATCACGGGTTCTTTCAAGGAGGTAGGGAAGTGTCTCGGGGGTAGGGTTGATATTATACAAGATCGTACGTCGGACATCTCTAGTAGGAATATCAGTACAAATACCATACAAAGACGTAAATGACATAACACAGAGAATAGATACTCACGCGCTAGGATCATTCTGCATAGCCTCAATCAAGACAGCTAATACATTACCATCTCCCAATTCGTCATCATCCTCACTATCATCTTCACCCGTTCCAACACCCATCTCAACTAATTTTATAACGCCGACTGCTGCCTGGACTCGAACAGGGGATTCTTTATCCTTAATGCGTTTCAAGAGTTCGGATCTCAATTGCTTAAATATGGCGTTTGACTTCGTGGAGTAATCGAAAGGAAATTCTGGTAATGCGTTGGCTAATAAAAGTGAGAGAAGCTGTGTAGTACGATACCGGACCGTTTTTTCCCTGGAAGATATCAATGGTAAGAGGTAGAAGATGAAACGAAGAACGAAACGAATCGCAGATGTTTCTTCTACACCCTCTTCCTCTCCTTCTATCATTTTCTCATCTTCACCATCTTTCTTTTTGGGTTTATCTGTCCAAGCAGGTCGCCTAATTAGTACCAAAGAATAACAAATTTTACGTGACTTTCGGACAATACCAACCTATATCAAGTAACCCCCTCACGAATAAGTCTGTGAATCTCAGACATCTATCACCCACAACCTCACTTTTCTTGACCACAAGAACCCTATTAAGAAAACTGGTAAACTCTTTCACAAAGGCCTTCTCTCCAACCCTTCCACCGCCGATGAGCGTGCCCAGGGGCCCAGTACCTGCTGCACAGTGTTCCCAGATAGACCGCATGGTAATTGCCAATTTCCTGTGACCAGCGGTAGTCTTCTGGGCCGACTGAAACACAGTCGCAATGGCATCTTGAAGAGGGGTATAAGTAACTGGTGGTGGGCTAGGTTCGGGTGCTGGAGATGTAGCAGCTGAAGTTTCCCCGACGGCGGCGGGGGCGGCTCGCTTTCGTGAGGCCCGGGTACGAGCAGATCGTGAGCCAGTTACTCGAGCAGGCATTGAAATGAGTAAAGGCGACTTATTCTAAGCAGATTTCAGGATTGGAAGGGGTATAAGGTGCAAGATAGTTGTTGTTTGTTCTCTGAATGTCACTTACTGAATGGGAGAAGACAAACATACAAGAAAGGCTTATGGTTTGTTATGACAACAACCCCGCTATCTAATCAGATCGCCCACCTTCCCTCCCTCAGATTATCGGATTTACACTGATAATCCAATTTTGCCTGTCACTTTCGTAACCAATCAAGTCGAAATCAGTTAAAACTTCTAAGAGCCGCGTGGTTTCCAATCTCGCGCGTGCCTCATTCGCCCCTCCTTCATCTCTCTCCCGTATTTGTTTGTCTGTTTTTCTCTTCTTCTCTCGCCATCTTTCATTCCTTCCCTTTCACACCACCCCCTCCTCCCCTTCCGCTTCCTCTCCCCCTCAAATCATGTTCCGTTTCGGTCTTCGCCGTTTCGCAACGGCTGCTGAAGCTGCTAGCCCCTATGGAATCAAAGTCTCAAAAGCCCAAGGCAGTGTGAATGGTTTTGTCGGAGGTTTGTCAATATCCATATCTATGCATTGGCCTATTCATAATTTCAAATTTTGAAACTAACTCGACAGCTATCGGAAACACACCTTTAATACGGCTCAGCAGACTCAGTGAGGAGACTGGTTGTGATATCTATGGAAAAGCAGAGTTCATGAACCCAGGTGGCTCAATAAAAGGTGCGCCCCCCCTCCCCCAAATCAAACCAAATATTCTCTTTGATAATAATTAGTAACATCCAATATATAAAAATCACAGATAGAGCAGCACTGTATGTTGTTAAGGATGCCGAGGAGAAGGGCCTTATCAAGCCAGGCGGAACCATTGTAGAGGGAACCGCGGGGAACACGGGGATTGGTCTTGCGCATGTGTGCCGATCGAAAGGTCAGCTCAACTTTTTGCGATTGGTGATACTGAGGTTATGAGCTGATCTTCTTTAAACAATAAAGGGTATAAATGCGTAATCTACATGCCCAATACCCAGTCACAGGGGAAGATAGACCTTCTCCGATTGTTGGGTGCTGAGGTATTCCCTGTACCAGCTGGTAAGATGCGTATTCGGCAGAAACTGTTCCGTGGCACACTCCTGACGCTTTCTTAGTGGCTTTTGAGAACCCTGAAAACTACAATCACCAGGCCAAGCGCCACGCTGGTGAGCACCTATCTCTTCCCTCTCTCATCCCCCAATCCTAAGCCTAATTGTCCTCAGAAAAAACCGAGAACTCAGTTTGGACAAACCAGTTCGATAATGTCGCGAACCGTCGTGCCCATATTGAGACAACGGGTCCAGAAATCTGGGCCCAGCTCGGCGGCAAACTTGACGGCTTCACCTGTGCAACTGGTACTGGCGGGACACTTGCGGGCGTTACGCGCTACCTCAAAGAAGTCTCTGACGGTCGCACTGAATGCTGGCTCGCTGATCCACCCGGCTCAGTCCTCTTCTCTTACATTACTTCCGGAGGAAAACTCAACGAACGCACTGGGGGATCTATCACTGAAGGAATTGGTCAAGGGCGCGTAACAGACAACCTCAAACCCGAGATTAAACTTATCAATAACGCACTACATATCTCAGACGAGAAATCCATTGCAATGGTATACAGACTTCTCGATGAAGAAGGATTATACATGGGTGCTAGCAGTGCCTTAAATGTTGTCGCGGCTTACGAGCTTGCGCAGAAGCTAGGTCCTGGGAAGAGTGTAGCAACTATACTGTGCGATGGTGCCTATAGATATGCAGACAGGCTCTTTAGCAAGAAATGGCTGGATTCCAAGGGCCTGTACGAAGCGATCCCGGAGCACCTAAGGAAGTACATTGTGTTGGAATAGGGGCGTACAGTAGATAGAATAACAGTGTCTACTAATGGCAGATAGGCTGGGTATACTGGAAGCTTGTAAATGGTTTAGGAGGGTAGCGTTTGTCTCAATGGTGTTCAATGAATACATTTCAATTCCCATTCAAACGGAGAAAGTCCAGTTCACAAATTATCACTCGTGGAGATCGACCGCAAGACCTGCTTTACCTAGGCAATTTTCCCAATCCGGCAGAATGAGATGACATTTACGGTACCCACTAGCACCACGCTTAAGAGAGACCATTTCTAAACCAAGCGTCAATCGTGAACCAGAGCATGGGGAGCCAGGAGGCATACATAAGACCATCACGCGAGATCCCATCCCGGAGAGCAAACAGACCACCATGATACTACAATATCTAAACACCGTAACGAAAAAAGGTTAGGAATTTAAGCCCTAGTACTGCTCAAATACTCTTGTACAGTATGATACCACGATCACTGGGTCTGCATTGCACCGGTACATGTGTTGATATGAAGCATGAGTTTCAGTGACCTAAACGATAGAGAAATGGTATGTCTCTAGTCAATGTCTTTGGATTAGTTTAGCTCTTACCATGCAGATACAGCGCATTGTGAGACAAAATATCGTACTTGTGCCCAGTAATTCTTCTCGTATCATAAGTTACCCTATCATACTGTACCCTATCGATAGGCCAATGACCTGCAACAATCCCTCTCCAACCACTAACCACCGGGAATGTGTCATGCTTGCCAAGTAATGCCAAGTAATGGCCACGAAGCTCGGCTATAAATTGATCGTCCCTCCCCCTCTTTTATATTTCTTTCTCTCCTCCTACTACACACCCTACCCCGCTTCAAGTGTCGCTTTATTTTCTTCATCAAATTTTGTTATCGTTTTTATTTCTGATTTTTGCTTGATGAGCGACTTATTTTATTTCTCTGAATACTCGACTGACAAGCTTTTGTTTCAGACAGACCCCTTCTGAGATAATCGAAGAAATCAATAAATCTAATCGGGATGTACCGTTGGGTCATCCCTAGCAATCCTTGCTCTCCCCGTCACGACCTTTTCGGTACGCGGCGGTGTTATACAATCATTGGTAACCTACTGGCCGGCCACTGGTAGTGTTATTCCAATTCATTGGTCCCCGGACCACAAGACCTTTTTTCATAAAAGTTACTTTTACGACCCCAGAACAGGACGGCATTGCATCTGCTTTGTCTGTCTTACGAAATTACGTGGTTTTCACGCCTCTGGATGGAGTGTGTGATTCCATGAGATTGGTTAAGGAGTTTTTTTTTTTTTAATGCCATCACTACATTTAGGATCGGCGAGAAGAATATTATTCCTGTACCCGCTCGGTTCCCGAGCCTGAAATAAAAATATAAAATATTATAAAACTTCCGTAAGGAAGGGGAAAAAAAAAAAAAGTATGTTCACCAACTGACATCCCAAACGATTCTCACCAATAGACACTAACAAGATGGCCAACCTAGGACAATTGACGTTTTTTGGTGTGTCCTGATCCGCGCGCATCAATGCCAAACGTCTTCAAAATTAGAACAGATGAAAGATGAAGGGAGTCAAGTACAGATATACATGTACGGTAGGTTTATCTTTTTCCCTCGAGCTTTATATTTTTGCTTTTTGCCTTTTTGCTTTTTCGATTTCAATTTCTTTTTACACACTTGGACACTTGGGTTGGGGTAGAAATATTCTGTCTTATAGAAGAAATGCAAGAGAACGTCACGAACATAACTTGAACCTACTGCATTCATGCCAGTAATACAATACTAACAACTTTATCAAATACCTACGGTAGTGAGCCTCATGTAGTACCATACCAAGCTCTTGTCTCCTGTGCTGCGTTATCATATCTGTGGAGCACTCAACCAGCTTTAAGGCCACCACACTTGATATAAGGATTCTAACACATGGTACCGTAGTACAGGATATAGTACTATAGCACATACATAGTCCACTTGGCTACGGGCGGCACAGTGCATCCGAGCACAATATGATTGATGCTGCCATCCATTCAAAGGTACCTTTTACCAGAGTCCCAGGCAGAAAGCAGCACAACCGGAAGGAATGGCGCAAGTTACCAACAACAATACAGACTGGTAATTCATTAACTTAACCCCCCTCAGTACGTAGCAAGAAAATGGTATTTAAAAAACAAGCAGTGTTATCCTATCCCTACGAGCACCGTATGTAATCTTCATCAAATATACGTATCTCGAGTGATTATTTATGAGAACTTGATTCCCTCCCTCACCCTCCCGCTCCGGCTACCGTGGGAAACGATTATAATGTGCTGTGCGGTACTGTTCAGATCCATTTCATTCATAATATCATACCATTCAACATCGCTCACCAAGCATAATATAATAAGCACTACCCAACCAACTTCAGGAACGCGCGTTCAAAGTCCTGGGATTCTCGGATGGAGGCCTAAGAAAAAGAAAGAAATAAAGAAGGGCCTGAGACCTCGCTCTCTCGCTCTCTTGTTGGCGGAGAGAGAGAGAGAGAGTTGGAGCTCACTAGAACTCACGATACGTCACTCGCTTAAGGCTATAATAAGTTAATAAATTGAGACGAGATGAGGGTGTGCGGGAGGGGGTTCGCTCGTCCATCATAATATGTTTTTTTCTTCTTTTTTCTTCTTGTCATTACTTTACCTTGCGTGCGGATGACGGGAACCCGATGTTGCTTGCTTGCTTGCTTTGCGGATTTCTTTACGATACGATACAAAAAAAGAGAGAAAACTATTTATGATATGGTATGGGTACGGTATTGCTTTTGCAATTGATATTGATTGTTACGGGTATCTACCCCTACGTATAATAGTTAGGGTATGGTATGGTATGGTGGTGGTGGTGTCATCGCGGGTGCCAGATATCCGTGTTTGAATTCATACACCCTTCCATCCCCTTATCCAATCCAAGGATTAGTAGAAGAATGGCTTGAAACAAGAGCGCCGAGTTATTATGTGCTGGTACCTGAAAATGGAATATGGTAGGGAGCTTATCTTTGCGGCACTTTTTTTTTCTTTTTTTTTTTTTTTTTTGCCAATGTTGATTTTGTGCATGTACTTTCTGAGTATCATATAACTGTGGCTGTCGTACTACGTTAGGGAGGGAGTGGGTCAAGTTTGAAGGGATGAATACAAATATCGTACAGGTAAAGCTTACGAAGCCTTGGAGAAGGAGGAGGAGGAAGCACCCTGGCAAGACTGACACACTCTGGCTTTATTGCATAATTTGCATTGATTAGATAGATCATAGATAGACCAAGTGGTATCTCTGAACCCCCCCCCTTTTTTTCTTTTTTCCTCCATTTTCTAAACTTTAAGAGGAAGTACACTCGGTTTTTGTTTTTTTTTGCCATCTAATCAACCGTGTTGCCAGAGCCTTACCTGTGAACTTTTTTTTCCATTCCATTTTTTCCTACTAAACTACTTATTCAACATTTGTTTTTCTTATTTTTATTTTTATTTATTTTCCCTATCATTCATTCTTTCCACCATCCCTTCTCGACTCTCAAACTCAAAACTCAACTTAAGTCAGCAACTCCCCCCTTACCTGGGGCTGGCCCTTTTTAAGCTTTCTATAAACCCTTCACATTCCATTCCATTCCCGCAAATCTCTCACAAACTATACACACCTCACCTTTGGATTAAACATCTTGCAGCCCCCCCCCCTGCCATCCCTCCCCACCCCACTCCATCTGCAAAATGGTAGCAAAGGGTATTTTAAGAGCTCTCATCTCATTGGCAGCTCTGACAACACTGCTGCTTGTATTCTACAACTATTCGTCTCCAGCATCAATACGTCGAGCACATTCGGGAGCGAAATTTGTTCGACCAAAGACCGGCGGCTCGTTAAAGGGTATCGACCCCTTACTCAATCCCGAGAAGGGACCTCCAGGAAAGCTATGGGGACCCGGCGAGGCGGAGAGAACATCAGCGACATTACTGTCGTTGGTGAGGAATAATGAGCTTGAGGGAATGATTTCCGCAATGAGGGATTTGGAGAGCACTTTCAATCACAAATTCAATTACCCATGGACCTTCTTCAATGACGAGGAGTTTTCTAAGGAGTTTAAGGAGAAGACACAGGCAGAGACTAAAGCCGAGTGCAGATATGGTGAGCTTATTTCCACAGTACAACTTTTTTTCCCTCTTTTTCCCTTTCTTTTCTCAGGGTGGCTGACGGTGGATGCCATGGTGTAGAGATTATCCCGAAAGATCATTGGGAGATTCCTTCCTGGATCAACGATGATCTTATGGCAGAGTCTGCCAAGATATTGGAAGAGAAGAAGGTTCAATATTCTGGACTCAAGAGCTATCACCAAATGTGCCGGTGGAACTCGGGCAAATTTTACGACCACCCTGCATTGAAGGATATCCGGTGGTACTGGCGTGTTGAGCCTAAAGTCCAGTATGTTATTTCGACGTCCAAACCTCTTCAGCTCCACTTTGCTAAGACATGAACCAGCTTTTTCTGCGATGTAGACTACGATGTTTTCAAGTACATGGAGGATAACAACAAGACTTACGGTTTCGTCATTAATATCTACGACTCCCCCGAATCTATTGAGACTCTATGGCCACATACCCTCGAGTTCCTGGCCGAGCACCCAGACTACCTGCACCCGAACAACGCCATGGCCTGGTTGGCGGATGCTAAGAACAGGCCGGAGCACCACCAAAAGGCCGGATACTCAACCTGCCATTTCTGGAGCAACTTCGAGATCGCAGACATGGACTTTTGGAGAAGCAAGAAGTACAGGGACTACTTTGACCATCTGGATCGCGCCGGCGGTTTCTTTTACGAGCGATGGGGCGATGCCCCGGTCCACAGTATTGCATTGGGATTAATGGAGGACAAGAACAAGATTCATTGGTATGTCCCCCATCTACATCTAATTTGCCACGCAACAGCTTGGACCATTCTTTTTCATTATTCGAGCAAACTCTAACAATTACCATAGGTTCCGAGATATCGGTTACCAACACATCCCATACTTTAATTGTCCCTCATCACCAAAGTGCAGCAGTTGCCAGGCGGGCCGATTCACGGACGGAACAGGTCTCGACCAGGAGGACTGCAGAGCCAACTGGTTCGAGTTTGCACACATGGACTAAGAGTTGGGGGACCTGTTTTTGAATTTTCTAGAAGGCAAAAAAAAAAGAAGGAAAAAAAAAAGGGGGGGAAGAAAAGCAAGATTGACTTTTTTTTTTTTTTTTTTTTAAAGAAAAAGAAACCAAATATTGAAAAAAAACTTTCATTCGTCATCATTATATTGTAATTGTTAACTTTTTCTGATACCAGGGTTTTTTTTTTCGGGAAAAAAAGGATTTTATTATCATGGCAGTGGTGAATTGGGGTTTTTTTTGAGGAATTTTTCTCTTTTTTTTTTTTGCGTTTTTGGAAGAAAAAAAAAACATGATATGATTGTGTTGGAAAAGTACTTGACTTATTGTTGTTGAGGGGTGGGGGGTATTATTTGGGGTTCCATATCATGTCACGGAGAAGATAAGATGAGTATTATTAGGTTTTTTTTTTTTTATATATACAGTACAAGCACAGTACTGTAGAAGTATTTTGGAATGGATGGTGAGGTGATGGCAGGTGCTACTATTTGACGGCATGTCCGGTGTCCGTCCAATGTTCGCAGTGAGCGAGTGAGTGAGTGAGTGTTCCATCGATACGATAGCGGTATGATATAATACATTCCCCGGACAAAAGTCCTCGCCGGCGGCCAGCAAAAGTGACCGGCCAGCCAAAGCAACACCAAAATGGCCGAAACCCCAGGGGTCGGTCACAAAGACCACAAAGTGCACCTCCATCCACCTCTCGATCGATTAAAAATATACCGGTATCAAACGGGTCGAAAAAGGGGGGACCCTACCGTAGCAATTTTGAAACTGGTTAAAATATTTTTATTTTTATTTTTATTTTTTATTTTTTTTTACAACAAGATATTTATCCGTCCTGTCGGCTGTTTGCCGAATTTGCCCGATTTTTCTTTTTTTTTTTTTTTGCATCGGGGGTATATTGTGCGGAGCTCTTCGGAATTTGGATCCCCCGTGGTTGAAGTGGCTGGATGGCAACTTTTTTTTTTTTTTTTTTTTTTTTGCTTGCTTGCGCTGCGGGGTGGTCGGGTTCCGGTACTGTGGGAAGGAAAAGGGGAGTTTTGGTGTGAAGGTGGTTTGTCAATGATGGTGTTTGTCGCACTCGTTGTGCGAGTGCGGTACTGTAGGGGTGTTTTTGGGATGGATGGTGGGGTGATAGTGGGTGGTGCTGTTTGGTGGTATATCCGTCCAATGTTCGCAGAGTGAGTGAGCGAGGGTTCCATTGGTACGATAGTGGTGTAATACTATTGTAGGACTCGTGGGTGACCTACGGGTACGGGTATCATACATTACGACAAATTGCTTGGGGTAGGTTTCTTTTGTGACGCGGACAGTAGATTCCAGTCTTGTATTTATTGTCCTGTATTCCTTGACAAATTATCGAGGAGGAAGGCACCTTACACGAGAGGTACGTCTTATCCATATGCAAAAGGAATAATGTACTGCACGGTACCGGTACCTACCTTTTCTGGCAGGTGATATTCGACGTCAAAAGTATCAAACGCAAACGCAAAGCAAGAGTAAAAGCAAAAGCAAAAGCAAAAAAAAAAAAAAGTCTCCCATATACTACAAAATAAGACGGAAAAAGCACTGTACAACTCTCTCTCTGTCTCTGCTCTGGCTCTCCAACCATGAAAAATGGTAATTCTATCTGACATATCGTGTCATCACTGTACTCCTCCTTCCGCTCCCATCTACAACCCCCCCCTTCCCCCGCAAAACCCATCCGGAACTTCCCACTCCATACATCCAGTCTCCCCATCCCGTCCGGCATATGAATGCATACATCCAGTCTCCCCATCCCGTCCGGCATATGAATGCATACATGCAATGACCCCCCCATCGACGCATCGGCAATGAGAATGAAAAGAAAAAAAATGCAAAGCTCATAACAAGGACATCTGATGTTTTTTTTAGTTTTTAGTTTTTAGTTTTTTTAGTATCTCTGTTTTTATGGGAAAAAGCAAAAGTCTGAAAAAAAAGGTGATATTATCTCTCTCTCCCTCGGTCTGTCTGTATGTCTGGAGAACCCCCTCCAATTGAGGAGGGGAAACTTTATATTGTATATGTTTTTATTTACTCTCCGGGTACAGGTCCTCAACGAGTGCGACGCCGAGCTCCTCTCGGAGGTCCTTGAGTTCGTCAAGGTATTGTTGGTATTGTTGCTTGTTTTCAACCTTGGCTTTGATGCCTGTTTTGTTTGTTAGCATCTGTGGGGTGGGGTTTGGTAGATGGAGGAGGAGGGGGAGGGGGCTTACCCTCGAAGATTCTCACGGCGGTAGGGAAATCATTGACCCTTCTGGCGGCCTTGAGCGCCGCAATGATGACGGAGGGGGATGGGACGAGATCGTAGGCGAAGGCGTTGTTCAGATTGCGCTGAGAGGCTCGTTGGTTATTTCATTTGTGATGGTAGAGATATAATCGGGTGTTACCCCGGGGTGGATTGGATTGGATGATGGTTTTGTTTATACCTGAAGCTCGAATACATCATTGACGTTCTCGAATTCCTTTTCGTACCTGTGGTGAAAGAAGAAGAATATGTTAGTATACATTTGTGAACGTCATTTTGTGTGGTTCATCTCTTCGTCTCCTTCCATGGCTCCATAAAAACTCCCCCCACATCAACGAACAACCCATCCATTCATCCCTCCCATCCCTAAGTCCGTCGTCTGATGTAAGACCACAAACCCACCACCACCACCGACCACTAAAAAAACTCCGCACTAAAACCGAATAGCAAACAAACAAACGATAAACCAATTCATCGTATCCATCCAGCCGGATAACAAAATCAATGAAGGCAGTAAAGATAGCAGGAATAGAAGAGAAAAAAGAGGGTGTATAAACTAACCTAGCAGTGAACTCCTCAAAACTCTCCTCATGCCCCTCGCTGTAAAACCTTAGGGAAGTCTTGGCCTGAACCCTCGGCACCACCGCAACAAGCCTGGGAAGAGTAGCCGATGTCCTCAGGAGGGGTTGTCTCGCAGCCAAGCGAAGGAACGATGTAGATGCCATTTGTAAAAACAGAGAGAGGGAAAAGAAGAATTGAGTGGAGATTTTTTTTTTATTTGATTTGAATGTGTGCGATGATGTTGTTGAGGAAGGAAGGAAGGGGTTAAATTGGATTGGCCGGTAGGCTGGCGTAAATGGGTAGTTTGGTGGGTAGGTAGGTTTAAGTGGTGGGGGGAGGGAATGGGAAGGGGAAGAGGGAAAAGGGAAAAGATGGGAAGGTGGGATTGAATTCGACAACCGACCGACGAAAACACAAAAAAACGTTCGTTTTCTGCTTCCTTCAAAGGTTTCTCCACTACGGGAAAAAAAGGTTAACCTTAGTGTTTGCTGTGTTATGCAGAAGAGTTCATTAGGAGACTTTCGATTTTTCGATCTTCTTTTACCGAAACCACAGAAAAAAGTAGGACTAATATCTGTAAAAGTGATGGGACGTGCGCGGTTGTGACGTAGTTTCAGGAACGCCGATTTGTTCGTTGGATGGGGGCTGTCAGATGGGGTTTCTGTGGGTTTGTATTAACGTACCTGAGGGCATACCGAAAAATACAGCACAACGAAAAATTTGGTGAAGAGCAAGGCTTCCACCGCCTGTCATTTTTAGTTGTGCCGTATTTTTCGGTATGCCCTCAGGTACGTTATTTGCTTTTTGGCATTCCCCCATTGTGTGGTTTCTCGCTGATTTTAGATCCGGGGGTTCGTATGCCGATCTGTGTCGTGGAGCCTTTCTTTTTCACAGCAAAGTTAGCTTATTCGGCCCGCCGGTGGAGCGTTGTTGCTGTGGACTGCGGTAAAGCGGCGAATGGTACTGCATTGGTGGAATGGGGTTTTGCAAAGGTGCTTTAATCAAAGCTGTTCTGTCCGGACTACTGCTCAATTGAGAATGGTGATGCTTCGCGTCTTGGTGTTGAGGTTAAATCTAGATTGATGAATACTGGGGTTGGGTACGGTACTGTGTTGATTCTTTATATATGAGCAATTTTCTTCTATTTTTTTCTTTTTCTTTTCTCTTGTGAAAATTTCATTCAACATTTTTCTAGATAATACCGCAGTGCTGGATCTATGATAGCCTTGATACTCGGTCCAAGACTGCCGATAAGATCACAATCTTCAGATATATTGATTTGGCTTATGGTGCGCCAGTAGTGCTTTACTGCAAACCATGATATTTCTCATGCCGATACCGTACTGCCAACATAGCTATTCTTGGATGTGATTTTCGTGATTTCGCTATTGGGTATTAAGATTTTCCAAGGATGTTTTTCCTAAAGTTTCTCCTCTAGGAGCGCACCTTCTCTCTATCTCAGCCTGAGGTGCTTGGGTTTGGTTGCTCTCCCTTGAATCTGGTTGCTGCTGCCTGGGCAAAAGGCCGTTGATTATTTACATTTTCACGTGTTCGCGTTACCCTCCCCAAATTTCCTTCGCATCCGAAGAGGCTGTTAAAAAATATTTGTCTTCTTCTAGCGAATGAGAAGCCACATCGTCCTCTTTTTCTGACCATAATTTACGAGTGAGCGGAAGTGTTCTGCATACGCAGTAAAAGAACCTTGGACTCAAGAGCTTATTAAACCATGACTTACTGTACAGTACCGTATCCTACCGTTTCTGCCCTTCTTCCGCTGTCGTCGTTGACTATCCTTCTCTTCCCCGAGTTGTCACCATCCCTCCCACGGTGTCCACCCCTTTCCTGTGTCGGCTTCCTTCCCTTTATTTTTGCTGACCCCCCCCTCGTGATAATCTTCCTCCCTCTCACTCCTTCTTTTCTTCTTCTCTCCTCCCATCCTCCTCCCCTCGCCCACCACCTTTCTCCTATCCCGCCCCCTTCTTGAACACCACCACCGTACCAGCAGAAGCGTCGTCGTCCTTCGCACAACGCTCTCTTACACTCTTTTATACACTCATTTGCACCTCTCGCTACACCCCCGAATAATATTATCACTTTAATTTAAGTCTCAATGGAAGCTGCAGTCATGGATATCTTGAAGGTCGTCGACATTCAAAAGCCTAGCATTGATAGGCCGTTTGGTGTACACCTCTGGCCGATATTCAACGCGGTGTTTGGAAAGGTTATGGGATATCCTGCCGATGACTTCCGTTTTGTTGGCGAGGTCACCCCTATCTCGACCTTCAAGGAAAGTGCGAGTTTGATTGTTGCCTACTACGCAATCATCTTTGGTGGGAGGGCCATTATGTCGAATTTTAATGCCTTAAAATTACGAACCCTTTTCCAACTCCACAATCTCCTCCTGACGACTATATCGGGGATACTGTTAGTGTTATTTATTGAACAGTTGACTCCTACGTTGTACAATCATGGTTTGTTTTACGGAATTTGTAATGGTGATGGTGGCTGGACGCAACCTATGGTTGTGCTATATTACGTATGTTCCCCTGACTACGTGATCTCGCAAGGTTGAGGCTTTCTGTTTGAGATGTTATCCGATTGAGGCTAACCTGAACGTGGATGTTTTAGTTGAACTACCTCACGAAATATTTTGAACTTCTCGATACTGTTTTCCTCGTTGTCAAGAAGAAGCCTTTGAGTATGCAAAAACCCCTGTTTAATTGACTCGATTTGAGGGTAGGCTAATCAGTTGTCAGCCTTCTTGCACTGCTACCACCATGGTGCTACTGCTCTTCTTTGCTACACTCAGCTCATTGGAAGCACCGCCGTTGTAAGTATACTCATATCCGATAAGATAGGGTTAGAGATCGGCTTTTCAAATACTAACATGTGATTCATTTAGTCTTGGGTTCCTATCACTTTGAACTTGTTCGTCCATGTTGTTATGTACTGGTATTACTTCCAGTCCGCTCGTGGCGTTCAGGTTTGGTGGAAGCAGTGGATCACCCGTCTTCAAATTATCCAATTCATTATTGACCTCGGTATGCTCCCCTTTGCCGAGTATAACATTCACGTGTAATTCTAATATCCCTGTGATAGGATTCGTATACTTTGCTTCCTACACTTACTTCACCTCAACCTACTGGCCGCACATTACCAACATGGGCAAGTGTGCTGGTGAGGAATTCGCTGCCTTCGCTGGTTGTGGCATCCTTTCATCATACCTCTTCCTCTTCATCAGCTTCTACTTTACTACCTACCAGAAGGGTGGTAGACGTGCTGCTAAGATGGCAGTTGCCAATGGCGAGATTGCCATTGATCCTAAGTTCACCCAGGACACTTTGAACAGTGTTGCCAACGGCAATGGATACACCAATGGACATGCTACCAATGGCAGTGCCAAAAAGACAAACGGAAGCGTTAGGTCTCGAAAGGCATAAACCACGTGAGGAGTATATGCTATTTAACAACAAGGGTGTGAGATGCGTGTATGAGGAGTTTGGTGCTGGTGAGGTAACGCAATGGTTGGGCTGGAATTTACTTGGGAAATAATGCGTGGTGGGGGTGGGGTAACAAAAAGAAATAATGGGCGGTTTTCATGTCTTCATCTGATTACGGAATGGGTTGGAATGGGATGGTTGATGGGTTGGACGTGCAAAAGAAGGAACTACGGGGTTTACGTGCCCCATGCTTATTACAGGCGAGTATGGTCTGCTTTCTCAAACTTCTACTTTGGTCACGCTCTAGGGTTTTATATCGACTTCTTGTACATTTCGGTTTTTTTTTTATCTACTTCTATGCCTTTTTTTTTTTTTTTTTTTTTTTTTTTTTTTTTTTTTTTTTAAAAAAAAAAAATTTTTTTTTTTTTTTTTTTTTTTTTTTTTTTTTTTTTTTTGCTATTATTATACTTTTGGAAAAACAAAAATTTTTTCGTTTCCCTTTCTTTTCTTTGGGTTGTTTTTCTTAGCAATGCTTTAGTCTCAATGGCCACTTAAAGGATAATTACATAAATATAGAAGCTCTTGATCGCTATATTCTATATAGTCTAGCTGTCAAGATACTTATGAACGAAATCATAAAGCAATACAGTATAAAATGATCTACAAGAGAATAAAAAAAAAGATCTATCATAATTTATGATACTGTATTATTCCAATGATTGTTTTTTGTGATACGATTGATTCATTAACACCTTTCCAACATCATTCACCCCGTACATCCATTCATCCATCCCATTTTCACCATACTATAGACTACTGTTAAACCTACACCAAATCCCTAACCCATCTAGGAAAACGAAGAAGCAAGGAAGCAAGAAAGCAAATAGAAAGTAACCAAGTGAAAAAAGACAAAAACGTAACACAAGAGAGGAAGAAAGATAAATATGCTATATAAACGCCATCTAACAAGATAAACAAGTAGACAAAAAACAAAAGAAAGGAAGGAAAAAAAAAAAAAAAAGAGAAGTAAAAGCTATTAAGAGCTACCATTGTTGGCCGGAGTAGAACTGCTACCGACTACCACCTTAGCTCTAGCAATTTGCAATATTGCCTCGCCGGAATTAGAGTACCCGTCCAGTTTTGATAAACGGACGATGAACATTTGTGCGTCTTGGATCATGCTGTTTTATATATTAGCGAGTGATAGCGAGCGAAGGGGGAGGGGACGAACCGTTCCCTAGCATTCTCACTCCTGACAACCACATCCCGGAACCCATCTCCGAGCCTGATTCTATAATCCTCAAACACCGGCGTCATAATCCCAATGAGCGTTTCCTTCGGCAAGTGTCTTGAAAGCACCTTGTGCAGGACTGTAGTTTCTTTGCAGAGGGTTTCCATGTAATACTTTACCCCCCCTGCTCCTCCTCCTCCTCCTTCCTCGTTGGGGACTCTGACAGTGTCCCAGTCTTGGGCTTTCAGATTCAGTACGTGTATCTTTACACGCTCCGACATGATGCTTACTAGCTTCGTGTGGATTTCGGACTGGTATTGCTGGTATGTGCGCTTCACCTTGTCGAAGTCTTGCAGCGTCGGGGATTGCGGGGTTCGTCGGCGCACCGTCTCGCGGAGGTAGGGTAGTAATGAGGTTATTATGCTGAGCCCCTGGGAGGCCATTGCTAAGTGCTTTGTTGTTATGGATTTTAGGCCGGCGGTTTTTGTGGCGCCGGCGCCGAGGATTAGTTGGTAGGTTCGGGAGTTGTGGAGCTTTATTTTTTTGCATATATTGTTAGTATGGTTGTGGGAGCGGGGATGTAGAGGGGGAGGAGGAGGAGGGGGGGGATACGTTTAGGAATGAGAGGAGGTTGTTGGCTATGTCTGTTGCCATGCCTGGCATTACTATTAGGAGCTTTAGGTAGCCTTCTAGTTCTTTTAATACCATTATTCCACTTTCTGGAAGGATGAATTGTTGGTCGTCGACTATTGCGTGGGGCTTCCCCGGTGGTGGTGGTGGTGCTGGGGGTTTGGCACCGTTGGCTTCGGTGCCGTTGCCGTTGGTGATTACGGCAGTGCCATCACCGGCAGTAGGCGTAGGTGTAGTATTATCCTCATCATCCCGTAATTCCCATATCCGACCTGCGCGCACCCAGTCCTCCGGATCACGGGTCGCCGCTTCCATGATTCTGTCAACGCCCTTCTGCCGCTCGTCTTCAAATTCGCGCGGCGCCCATTTATCCTTTTCCAGGCATTCCGCAAGCATGCGAATGCGCTCCCGCTGCCACATGTTCAGGAAATCGCGGATCTGAGCGCTGACAGCGTTCTGCAGCCCACTGCCAACGCGGACGCTGACCGCCTCGCACTCCTGCGTGAAGAGCCGGTTGAGGGTGAAGTATCGCAGGAACCAGTCTGTACCGTAAATGATGACCTGTTCGGTGCGCACTTTGACGATTTTGACGATCTGGGATTGTGCGATTTCTACGGCGGAGCTAATCAGGTCTGAGATGTCCATGCTGATGGGCTCGGGACCGCCGTTGGGGTTCTGCTCCCCGTTCGTGGCGCCGTGGAAGCCGTTCTGCTCAAGCCGTGGTGAGAGCATTCCGCCAACGCCGGTCTCTCCCATTCGCATTGTTACGTCTAGAAGCATCTTTTGCTGAGTGCCTAGTCGGCGGACGAGTTCTGAGACACCTGTGTAGATTCTCACTAACAAGTCTTCTGAATCTGCGGGGCCAAGTGAGCGGAGTGAGCGAGCGAGTGACATGGATTTATCCTGACTACTAGTCCGGATACCACCAGAGCGGGAGTTGGTCATGCCGGACATTACACTTTCGTTATCGTCGCCACTCGGCATGTTTCTTCGTATTAGGCTTTTAGCTTCCTTGATAACGGCATCTCTATACGCCTGAACTGCCTCATTGACGTGCTTTGCGCGCTGCAGGCCGTTGAGATGACGCATGAGTTGAGATCGTAGGCTATCTGAAAGTTGGGTGTATTCCGGAGGTAGGCTTGATGAACGTGGGGGTGGCTGAAGGTTGCCTTGCTGCTTCGCGGAGACAAATCTTTGATATTGCTCCCTTTGGAAGCTTTGGGCGAAGCGTCTTAGAGTCTCGGCGGGTGGTACTCGCTCCACATGTTTTCGAAGGTCTGTAAGCAGACCTTCTACAAACCGGGCTTCGAACGCTTTGCCTATGCGCCAACGAAGGCGGACTAGATCCGCACTGACAGCTTCGAGAGCCCGTACAGGGCGGAGATCTAGTAATCCCTCCTGGCCTCTGCCACAGATCAATCTCTCAGTTTCTGCGACGCCTGCCAGAGCAGCATCAACATTATTATCGACCAGCGCCCTTTCAGCACTTTGGAAGGTTTGCAAAACCCGCTCTGTCTGCTTGACAGCTCCTTCTAGCCTTGCTATGTTGTCTCTCCGACGCCGCAATCGGACAATCTCCAATCCCTTTACGGCCTGTTCCTCGTCCAATCTGACCAACTCTTTCCGTAGGCCTTGGATCTTTTGAACGCTGGCTGTAGCTTCCGAATGTAGTTCCCGGAGATCGCCTAAAGCTGCAAAGAAAGAGGAACTTGCTGTTGAGATGGAAGATATCAAGTGAACCTCCACTGTGTCCATATACCACGATAACTTTTCCTGTAGAATAGCGTTGGTCGCCAGCGCCCTTCGTTGCGAATTGAGTGAGGACACGGAGGCTCCAGACGATAGCACGGACACCTCGGCTGAATTGGTGGGTGTAGGACGAATAACATCGGATCGCTCACTGACAACATCGAACGTACGGGGATTCTCAAGCTGAAAGTTTTCGTCAAAGTAGATGGTCGGAACAGTTGACAATGGGGTCACAGCTAAGCTTCCTTTCCTAGCCCTCCCTCTCTTAGGAGAGCTATTAGAAGATGAAGTATCCCCTCCACCCCCGACATTCCGCAGCAATCCATTCTCCCCACCAGCTGCTACTATATCGGCTACACTGGGTGAAGGCGATACGGATTGGTGTCTCGGCTGATTCACGCTCGCCAGCCGAATGTGTTCCTCCAACCCCATATCCTTTGCCCTCCGATACTTTTCATATCCCCCGGATATGCTCAGGTAGGGATCGAATTCGCTTGGTTTGATTTTAGGGATACTCGTTAGAGTTACCGGGGGAATTTCGCCGGGCTTCGGTCGCGAGGCAGCGGACGCACGAGATTGCGGGGTCTCGAGAAGTGAAGAAATTGCTAGTCGAAATATATAAAAACCACAGCGCGGGGGTTGGTTCCAGCTTCAGCTATCCGGCGGACTCATTTCATTGGGGAGGAGGGAGAGTTGAGGGGAGGGGAAGGTCTTGGTGGGCAAATGGCAGGTGAGTAGGAAATAGAAACATACAGGTGCTGCTAGCACTTCCACCACCTCCGGCTCCTCCGCCATAATCCTTAGAGGTTCGCCAGTCGACAACTGTTCCCAGAGAAGAGCTTAAAGAGATAATAGAGCTCGCAGTAGAGCCTCTCCGCCCCTTCGGGGGTCTGCTGGCTCGAGGAGGGTATGCGGCGGTAAGATCTATTTGAGAAGCGGCTGGAGAGAGAATTGGCGAGAGAAGGACAGAGGAGTCTGCGGACTGACGACGGGAAGGGGTGGGCGAAGCCATTCTGAGAGTTGTGAAGTCAGATAAAGAAGGAGAAGAATAAGGAAAGAGAGCGTGGGGCAAAAGATAGAGAACGTAAGGAGAGATTAGAGGTGGCTATTAGATTAGTTGTATTTTGGTTGGGGGAATTCCTCACAAGGCTGTTGAAAGCAGGCACAGCTTCTTCTCCGGCCTGTCAGCATCAGTGAAGAAGCGTGACATCCCTGTCACACGGATCAATGCCAAGGTAGGCTGTGACAATATTATGTCAGCAAGGAGAGAGGACACAGGCTTGGGACCAAAATTGTCAGCCCCTTTTTGGCAGTTTAAGTGAGTTTAGGTGTGGAGACGCGTTGAACGCGAAATTCTTTTTTTTAGTTTGTTTGGTTCGCTCTGTTCGCTGTGCAGTGTTACTCTCCCCCCTCTATTTGTTCAACTACCCACTCCCCCACTATCTCCTATCAATCCCATTTAATACCCTCATTATGGATCGTGCTTCTGTTTTCACTATCGATACTGGTCTTCCAAAAGATGACAGTCAACCAGATGATCAGCCAGGTGAAGTCCAACGTGCTTTCCGTTCCTTCATTCTTGAGTTCCGTCTAGACAACAATTTCATCTATCGGTGGGTTTAGATCATCCAAAATTTGCATTTTGAGATGGTTTGCTGATACATTAAACTTAGAGATGCCCTACGGACGAATGTACTCATCAAGAAATACATGCTCGATGTCGACATGGCCCACTTGATTTCCTTCAATGAAGAGCTTGCTCATAGACTTGCTAATGAACCTGCTGAGATTATTCCTATTGTTTGTCTCTCGGTGTTGCATTTTGCTCCCTTGTGCTAATTTTTTTCGAAGTTTGAAATTGCTATAAAAGAGTGTGCCAGACGCATGTTCTTTCCCGGTGCCGATTCATCTCGCGAGTTCCCGGAATGTCAATTGATCCTCCATTCAACTGCCAACATGATCTCAATTCGTGATCTCAATGCCTCGTACATCTCTAAGCTTGTTCGGATACCCGGTATAGTTATTGGGGCTTCAACGTTATCATCAAAAGCTACCGTACTAAGCATCATGTGCCGCGATTGTAGTAATACTAAGAAAATACCTGTGGGTGGAGGGTTCCAGGGGATTTCTTTACCTCGAGTGTGTGATAGGCAACAGGTACAGGGGGAGGAGGCTCAAAAATGCAGCTTGGATCCGTTCTTTGTTGTTCACGAGGGGTCTACTTTCATAGACCAGCAGGTATTAAAGCTACAAGAGGCCCCGGATATGGTGCCTGTTGGTGAGCTTCCTCGGCACATTCTTGTTAGCGCGGATAGATACCTTACCAACAAGGTGGTTCCTGGGTCTCGTTGCACTGTTATGGGCGTATTCTCCATCTACCAATCGAAAGGTGGGAAAGGCCCGGCAGCGGCAGTTGCTATTCGAAATCCATACATTCGTGTTGTAGGCATTCAATCCGATGTTGATGCTAGTGCAGCTGGGAATGCATCATTTACGGAAGAAGAGGAGCAAGAGTTTTTAGAGCTTTCTCGGAATCCCAATCTCTACGAGATGTTTGCCAATTCAATTGCCCCGTCGATCTATGGAAACGCCGATATCAAGAAAGCTATTGCATGTTTACTGCTCGGTGGCTCCAAGAAGATTCTTCCAGACGGAATGAAACTCCGTGGTGATATCAACGTTCTACTACTAGGAGATCCCGGTACAGCTAAATCCCAATTGCTCAAGTTTGTTGAAAAGGTGTCTCCTATAGCAATTTACACTTCCGGAAAGGGGTCTTCGGCAGCCGGTTTAACAGCCTCTGTTCAACGCGATAGCAATACACGCGAATTCTACTTGGAAGGAGGAGCTATGGTTCTTGCGGACGGTGGTGTTGTCTGTATCGATGAGTTCGATAAAATGCGAGACGAAGATCGGGTAGCTATCCACGAAGCAATGGAACAGCAGACTATTTCTATCGCTAAGGCAGGAATCACCACAATTCTCAATGCTCGAACCTCGGTCCTAGCTGCGGCAAATCCAATCTTCGGGCGATATGATGACATGAAGAGCCCTGGCGAGAACATAGATTTCCAAACAACAATTCTTTCTAGATTCGACATGATATTTATTGTCAAAGACGATCATAACCCCGAACGAGACGCTACTATGGCAAAGCACATCATGGGCTTGCACATGAATCAACTTCCACAAGGTGAAGAGGAAACAGGTGACATCAACATAGCCAAGATGAAGCGTTATATCACGTACTGCAAGACTCGGTGTGCACCCCGACTCTCCCCAGAGGCAGCTGAGAAACTATCCTCTCACTTCGTATCTATTCGAAAGCGGGTCCACCAGGCAGAGGTAGACGCAAACGAACGTTCCAGTATTCCTATCACAGTCAGACAATTGGAAGCTATTATTCGTATTACCGAATCGCTTGCGAAGCTTAGCTTGTCACCAATCGCTACAGAAGACCATGTTGACGAGGCAATCCGTCTATTCTTGGCGTCTACTATGGATGCAGTCGGACAAGGCGCTGCAACTAGCAGTGAGTTGATGGAGGAGATTAACAAGGTTGAAGCAGAGTTGAGGAGACGTTTACCAATTGGATGGAGCACAAGTCTCGCGACTCTAAAGAGAGAGCTGTGTGTGAATAAAGGCTACTCGGAGGCAGCATTGAGCAGGGCATTGGTAATCATGAGTCGGAGGGAAACCATACAATTCAGGAGCGGTGGTGGAAGTGTCTTTAGAAGCGGTGTCTAGTTTTATGTTTATGATTTGTGTTTGTTATGTTGGGAGGAGTAATACCATGATTGCTTATGGGATCAGAAAAGGCCGCAGTTGGGAGGCGAGTGACGCAGGATGATGCATACCCATATTTGTTCATTACGGTTAAAATTAAGTCCTTCTACATTATAATACAATACATTGTATTCTTTCTCTCTCTTCCATTACGATAACCTGCGCTGATCCACCTGTAAATGAGATAAACACCCTCTAATGCATTCGCCAACAGTGTAATATGTCAAATCCCTCCAAACCCGCTTAAACTTCCGCAGCAGAGTTTGTCAAACTCAAGTACGTTCCCCAGAGAATCCCCCAACTAGAAGCAAATGGCAGTTGAAACTTCAGAGGGATGAGTCTGAAGTTGATCATTTGCACCGCCGGCCATAGCATATAATTCGATCTCCTATCCATAAATTAACGTTAGTCCAATCGCCCATACGACAGCCATCCCATAAGCACATTTACTGCACAGAAAAAAAAAACTTACAAAGCGTCAAAATACACTTCCTTAAACTTCCTCTTTATATCCCCCCATCCACCCCCCTCACTAACCGTCATCCAACCAAAGAACCCTGCAAGCCCAACCGGTGCAAAAGCCAACTGATCAAGTCCCACCCTCTTCACCAGCGCTCCCATACCCCCTCCCCCTTTACCAGCAGAAATTGGATACCGCCCAGACAGAAACTGGAACCACTTAAACTGGAACGGCGCAACGATACATCCCCAGCTCATGAAGCGGGCGAGACGGCCCCAGTCGAAGGGAGGGGGTAATTGTGTGGATTGCGGGATGAGTGGTTTTTCGGAGATGGCATTGTCGAGGGTGTGGATTGCTGTGGAGATTGCAGCGGAGGAGGGGGATGGAGGGAGGGGTTGACGGAGGGAACGCTCGCGGATGGAGGTCACCGTTTGCGCGGTTGTGTCTGCTATCGCGCCCAGTAGGGTGTTTGTCACCATCATTGTTAGGAGCGGGCGCGCGGCGAAGGTTGCGTCGTAGCGGCGGAGGAGAGTTGGGAATATTTGGGTCATTGATAGTGTAAGATGGGAGGAGGAGGAGTAGGGTGAGGTAGGCCTTGAAGGGGATGGGAAGTGAGAGGTAAGTATAGAATTCGGGAGGAGGAGCAATCGATAGGTCAACTTCTAGTATCTTCCTACTCTACTCTACTAAGTTAATCCTCCCCCCAACATAGTCTAATACAAGCATGCCAAAATCTCCCATTCCCTTCTTCAGGAAAAACCCACGCCCATCAACTGCACCAAAATACCATGACGAAGTTATGAGCCATTATCCAAACCCAGTCTCCCAATCACTTAACTTTAACTGAACAGCCCATACCAAATCACCAAAATAAGTCAACCCCATCACCATAGGTTGTTAAAACATTCCCACGCACTCACAACAAGACCCGTTGACGTCATTAAACATTGCGGCTCTTTTTTTCACGAGTTTCCCTTTCGCCTGGCTTCCTGGATATTAACGAAGCTAAGTTTGATCTAATCTAATCCGATAAGATCCAGCCAACCTACTATAAATGTTGTGGGGACGGTCAGGGCAGGCAGGCAGGCAGGGTAACACTAGAACACCAACGACAACACTCACAATTTCACTCCATCCATCCTTTTAACAGTGTGTAAGATCTTGGGACAACAAAATTTCCTTACCTTACTTATCACACTACTACACCTCCCCGTAATCACAAAAGCCACAACTTCCAATCCAAACCACAACATATACGGGAAATCCATCATCAACTAAATAACCCGTAACGATGAAGCTAGTACGGTACGTCACATCACATTCGAACTATCCATCCATCCATTCTATTCCCTCCCTCCCTCCCTCCCTCCGTCCTTCCACCAATTGGGCAAAAAAAAAAAAAAATACTAACAAATAATCAGCTTCCTAATGAAATGCCAGAACGAAACAGTTACTGTTGAGCTCAAAAATGGTTCCTTCTTCCCCCTCCCCCCCGGGACCCAAAACCAAATTTGCTAAAGATACGAAACAGGCACAATCCTCCACGGCACAATCCTCTCCGTCGACGTGAAAATGAACACCTCCCTGCGCACCGTCAAAATGACGATCCGCAATCGCGACCCCGTCAGCCTGGACACCATCAACATCCGCGGCGCGACGATCCGGTACTTCATACTTCCGGACTCGCTGCCGCTCGACACGCTCCTCATCGACGATGCGCCGAAGCCGAAGAATAAGGCGCGGAAGGAGAGTGAGAAGACTAGGGGTGGGCGCGGCGGTGGTGGAGGGGGTAGGGGCGGTGGGAGAGGTGGGGGTGGACGCGGCGGTGGGGGTGGAAGGGGACGGGGTGGTGGGAGGGGTGGTGGGAGGGGGTTTTAGAGAACAAGACTCTTGTCTGCTTGTTGATAATTGCTGTTGCTGGTTGGTTGTGGGGGTTTCTCTTTTTTTTTTTTTTTTTTTTTTTGCAAACTATGTTTCTGGCCTGGCATTCGGATGTGGAATGGATGGGAGGAGAGGGAATATCTTTTCTTTTCTTTTCCAAAGGGTACACAAAAAAAATTCAAGTTATGGTTGTGAATACATACCATACCACCTCTGAGAGATTAAAAAATAAAACAAGGTATAGTGTGCACAATAACGGTTAATGAATATTTGTGTGAATTTTTTTATTTTTTATATATATCATCACTCAGTCCCAGCATCGCAAAAATCTCCAATGGTATTTTTATTTTTAAATTTGATTTACTGTGGGACAAACTTTGTCAGACTACCTCTGCTTCTCCCACTGAACAGAAACATACTCCTCGGCATAGCCAACCCTGTTATTATCCAGTTCCTTCGGCACACATTTACAAGTGAACGCCATGATAGTTCCCCAATCCACCCCGTCAAATCCCTCCTCATCACCCTCGAGAACAGCGATGGCATGAGGCGTGATCTGGAACTCAAACACCCTCGTAGAGCCCCCGCAATTCGCACACTTGGGTATCCGCTTATGCAGGAACCCCTCGTCATTCGGGTTCAGGAGCTTTCCAACTTCATCCGAGACAGCGTAGAATAATGGTGTCCCTCCACGCTCGTAGCGCAGCACTTGCTCAGGATTATTCGCTATCCGGTCTGCGAATCTCTGGAATACGTCGTCGTCGATCTGGTCGTTGGAAGGGGCATCATCCTGTGCGGACTTTCCTCCCTCTTTTTCGTCCTCGTCGTCTTCTTCAGCCTGGGACATTAATCGCTCGTATTTCTTGAGTTGATGGGCTTTCAGGCCCGTGGTCTTCTCTATGGCTTCGTATTCCGCGTCGAGGTAGAAGAGGGGGTACTCGTGTGGGAGCTTTTCGGGCCAGGGCTCGGCGGGGCCAAAGTACCGGGTGTCGCCGGTTTCGTGGGATGGGAGGCCGCCTTCGGCGAGTTTGAGGGTTTCGGCGAAGGACTTTGTTAGGGATTTTGTGCTGGCTTGTGGGGGTGGTGATTGTTGCTGTGCTGGAGGCGAGGAGAATGGATTTGAGCTGGTAGTGGATGAAGAGAAGGGGTTTGCATTATTTGTCGTAGAACCTGTGGAGAAGGGATTTGAATTGCTCGTCGTAGAGAACGGATTCGACCCAGCGGCCGGCTTCGATGATCCACCGAACAAGAAATCGCCGTGTTGGGCTACTTCCACTTCCTTCTTGGGTGCATTGACTGGCGCCTCCGGCTCTACTGGCACATCCGTAGAACGCATCACCGCTCGAAGCACTTTTGCATAATTCTTCCTCCGCCGACACGTCTTGGTCCTGCAAGCAAACAGGTAGAACATCCTTGCGTGTGGGCTCTCGGGGATTTCGCCGTTGAGTTGTAATAGTAGGGACATCAGTTTGTTGCAATGATCGCACTTGGCTAGTCGGGCGTCTGGAGGGGAGTTGGGGTGTAGCCATGTCTGTGAATCACACGATACTCTGAGAGTTAATGAATGACTGAACCCTTGGACTTTGCAGGAGTTGATCCGAAGAAAAATGGAAGGGGAGGAGTGGGGGGCGTTACTGGTTTACCACCGAGATGATTGGAGGTGTCGCCTGTAGGTTCTTTCTCAGCATAGCCTAGGAGTACGGAGGTGGTCTCTATTGAGTCGGAATCGGAGTCGGAGTCGATATCCATTTTTGTTTTGGAATTGCTGCCCATCTTGCTCTGTATATTGTTCTCCTATTCTGTTTTGTTGGACTGTTCAAGTCAATTTGAATCTAGTAGTCGTGCTTGTTTGTGGGTGTTTGGAGAGTTGAGTGTTTGGTGTGAAATATGTTATTCTCCCTACGGATGGCGGGGTTGTCATTCGAAGCATTTTTTTCCTATCAGGTTCTTGACAACTTTTAGTGGGAAGAGACATGACAAGGATGTTATCTTGGCACCATTCACCTTGATGACCCACGCATCTTGGTTGGCAACGGGTTTCTGGAGAACCCCTCTAATAATAACACACAATCATGGCTTCATCTTCTGGTCCTCAAGCTTCGAAAGACCGACAATTTATAGCTGTCATTGGCGATGAGGTAGCTTGTCCATTATCTGTTTTTTTTCTTATCTGGACATCAGATACTGATGATATCTTAACAGGACTGTGTTACTGGCTTGTTGCTTGCAGGAGTCGGTCATGTAACAGCTCCGCCGAACGTCACCAAGAATTTCCTCGTCGTCGATGCGAAGACGGAGACGGATAAAATTGAGAAAGCTTTCGACGAGTTCATTAACAGGAAGGATATTGGGATTTTGTTAATCAATCAACACGTATGGATCTTCTTGGGGGGAGGGTACGAGCTGGGACGGAAGGAAGTGGGGAAGCTAACAGATGGGGGCAAATAACAGATCGCAGAGAGGATTCGATACAGAATCGACACATATACCGCTGCATTTCCGGCAGTCTTGGAAATCCCGTCTAAAGACCACCCGTACGATCCGGAGAAGGACAGCGTGCTACGTAGGGTGAGGAGGTTGTTTGGAGAATAGGTGGAGGTTTTGCTTTGACTTAGAGTTCTGTTGAAAGGGTGCGCATATGGAATAGGGATGGACGGGTGTGGATACAGTCAAACTTATGGGTAAAGCTATGAATACCATTACACAATTAATATGGGTTCCTCCACTTCGTAATGTACTGTATTGTACTCTCCCCTTCAAGTGATCATTAAAAGCCCATAGTTTACTCCCAGAACTCCGGAACCGTTGTAATTAAGTTACATGAATTCGTCAGCTTCCGCCTCGGCCTTAGCCTTTGCAGCTTGTTCCTCCATCTGCTTCCTCTCAAACTCATCGTACTCCTCCCGATTATCTATCCACCGCTCCTGAATATCCTGTGCGGACATACCAACCCCCCACCCTCCTCTCATCGCCAGCGTCCAAACATTATCCCCAGCACCCTCCGCCTCCCCAAACGCATATCCACCAGCCCTGTCAACGGCCTGTAACATATGTGTCATACTAAGCTTATCCTCAACCGCCAGCGTCTCAAAACTAACCAAGCCAAAGCTATCAACAAGGTCCACGATAGCCTCATTCAACTTGGCATACTTCTTCAATCGTGGATCCTCCTCCAGCAGCGGGAGCATGTGTGTCAAGTCCTGCACCTCCGTGTAGAAATCAAGGTTGAAAGGAAGCGGGCCGTACTGGCTCAGCAGGTCGATTTTTGACAGAACGTTGATGTGTGGGAGGTCTAGTTGTAGCATCGAGCGGAGACAGAGGAGGAGGACAGAAATGTATTTTGATGGGTCGGCACAGTAGTGGGCGTCTACGAGGTGTATTACTACCAGCTATTTATTCAGCATGTTAGCATGGAGAGCTATTAGAAAGGTGTTAGGAAAGGAAGAAAAAGAGAGAGGGAGAGAGAGAGAGGGAGAGAAAAACGGACTCTGTACCCCATCTTCTGTATCTTCAAGAAAATATTCCTAAGACTAGCATGGTGCGTGAACAGCTCTACCTGTCCCGGGCAATCGAACAGGACGTAATCCTCTACCCACCACCTCCTCTCTCGCATTAGCCCCCCAATCTCCCCATCAACAAAGAGAAAAGGAAAAAACTCACGACCCAACCGACTCAGCCCCCCCTCCAACCACTCCACATTCCCCTCCAACTCCTCAAGCGCATACATGATCCCGCCATTCGGTCCCAACCCTTCCTCATCCATCGCCTCCTCCAATGTGATCAGCTCGCGTACGTCCAGCGCGCACGGGTACGTCGTCTTCTCGTTCGCTGGGTCCAGGTTCACGATGGAGCATTTTCGTCCGATGGCCGACATGAACTGGTGCATGCCGTTGCAGTAGGTGGATTTTCCGGAGCCCGGGGGGCCGATTACTAGTTGTGCGAAGGGCATTTTGGTTTTTTGGTTTTTTGGTTTTTGATTTTTAGGTGGTGGGATGTTTTGGCTGTGGGGTGGCTGGGGGAGGGGAGGTTGAGAAGTGGGATGGAAGGGAGGCTTTATCGGGTGTTTGGGTTACTTGCTTATGTTATCTTCATTAGTGGTCACTCGGGGGAATGGTTAGGGTCGGGTTTGTAATGATGGTGGGGTGAGAAGTGGATATGGGGGGGTGGAAGAGCCAAGCATGTGAGGTGCTTAGGTATGGGAGGAGGGCTTTTGGGGATATTGGGGATCTTGTATAACAGAGGGTTGAGTGTCTGGCTAGTTATGAGGGAAGATGGTAGCTGTTGGGGTGAACGGTGTATTTTTTACTTAACAAGAGACAAGGGCTTTATAGCTCGCTAATCGCTTCAATGCTAGTTTTTAAATGGTGAGCTTGGGTAGACGAGGATTTGTTTTAATTTATGCGCCGAAGGTATCTTCTTTTGTCTTTCTTTCTTTACTGTCTTCTGCTTCGCCGTAGACTGTGGTACCGCGCTCTTTTCTATACCTTAGGTGCTGTAACTCTTTTTACAAGTACAATTAAAGCATACCATGTCCACCTTTCAACTCCAGATGCGAATCTTTAAAAAGAGCAGCCAAGATCTTGCTTACCGCCTCGAACATAAGTCAGGGGAATACATTTCCGGTACACATTGCTGAAGTTATCTTATCGGACAGCAGTTGATAACTGTTTGGATAACAAGATCAGGGAAGTTCAGAAAGAACTATTCACCACCTATCATATCTGTGAACATGATATGTCAATGTTGAAGTAATATTGAGGATACTAGAAATTTATCTTTCTGTTTCCACCTGAGTTTCTATGATCATCACAGATAATCACTCGCCAGCTTTGGCCTCAAGAAAAACTGACATCAACCAAACGCAGCTAAACAGACATAAAACATAGCGCTTGTACTGTTGTGCCAAGAAGTGGAAATGTTTGCGGACTCAAAATTGCTACCGAGACCGCCGGTATGTCGCTATGATGCTTTCTTTGAGTAAATTTGATTCTTGAGAAAAGATTTTAAGATCGATGTCTTACTGGGTTTACAATTCGCAGTATGCTCTGTTTTTCCTGGCCATCTTTCTACTTTCATTCAAGATGATTCAATTTATAAAGGTAGAAACAAGGACTTTCAGGCATGGTATACTCACATCTCAATTCTATATATATATATATACTGATCTATAGACTATAAGAACTTAAAACCGACGCCCTCCTGCTCCATCATTCTCTCCACCTTCATATTAACCCCCAAGCCAGCATTACAGAAAACAATTCCAATCACACAACAAGACCATCTCCCAAGCTTCATTACAATGAAAGCCCAAGAAAGAATGACCTTTCAACACAACCAGACCAGGAACGTATACCCGGTCACTCAACAAGGCCAACCCCTAACCGCCGACCCCGAACGCGCCAAATACCTCCAAAAACTGCACGCTCAAGGAGTGATCATCCACCACGAACTTTCCAAGCGACTGATATTTCTAGAAGACTACGTGGACCACGCACTCTCCCTTGTCGACTCCAACTTGAACCTGCCCGACTACGCTGCCACAAATGTGGATAGAGTGTTCCATCCCGCGCAGACACTCCTGGACAACATCCTCGACCTCGATCGCGCTGCGACGGTATTGGTAAATCTGGATCTTGAGCGGGGGAGGGAAGATTGGGAGGAAATTCATCGCGTTGCTCGCGAGCTTGAGGGCTTTGTGGGCGAGACCGGTTGGACGTTCTTAGGGGGTGATGATTGCAACGTCCAGGTTTGGTTGACGGGGGCGGAGATCTTGCTTCAGGATGGGGAACGGGCGAGCAGGTGGGTTGAGGAGGCTAACTTGAGGGTGGAAGTTCTGGCCGGGGAGGAGGGGGTTGTTATCACTCGCAGTACCTAGTGGCTTGTTGGACAGGAGAGTTTGGGCGCCTCGCGTGGGTGGCTATTACGACGGGATATAGGGTTTTCTTATTTTCGTTTTCTAGATTTTTAATATACTTGCTGATTTGTTACATTTTTCCTATTGCTTCCTTATATGAGTGAGTTTCTGTGGATTTGTTTGCAATTATGTTCAAGCGTTCCTCATGAGGTGTATATGTATAACCGGTGATACCGGGAGCCTATCGGTATGCAGTTTTCCAATCCTGCTTTGTTGTCGAGACCACCGGCAAGTTGTTAAGGCACTATTTTTTAAAACATTGGCTCATAAAGGATTTCATACAAATTCCTTATTGTCTGCACATTCTATCGCGAGCTCAGTTGATCTTGTTTGTGATTCTGCTCCCTGTATTGTTCAATTAGAAGAAGAGCCAATAAGGGCAGGAATCAGAGAGAGCTTAGTGTTTGCTCTAGAGGGTGTTATAGTTACAAATGTATAACCGAAGCCCACCAGGCACTGGTACATTGAAAGGTGCATAAAAGAATATCACTAAAACACACCTTCAATGACCTACGACATCCTCTTTCAAGACGTTACCTGCGACTTTCAAATCCAGTGTCACAAGCTTGGAAAATCACAAGTTCAGTTAAGTGAGACCATGAGTGAGAGCTCTCACACTGCGAGTCCCTACCAGACTACCAAACCACCCCTTCAATCTTTGCCTCTAATAATAAGTTGGAACGTTGCTTAAACATCCTATACCACACTACAAACATATAACCGCTAAGTTACCCAACAGTCTATTAAAATCTAAAATACCTGTGGTATAATTTACGCCGATAAGTTAACTTTCACCCACAGCCAATCATGCATCCAAATACCCCAACTAGAAAGTTCGGCGGAGTTCAATCAAAGAGGCATACATACCTACCCTGCCAGGACTTTTCAACATGCTCACATATAATCACTCGAAAACCTCTCCTCGAGACCGTTTTGTTGAAAACCCCCGATTGGGGCGCTGGAAAGACATGCAACCATAGAGAAGGAAGTAGAAGTGTTACAAAGCCTACGCGACGCCGCGTGAGAGTGAGTTTTAGGTGTTTTTACCACTAAAAGGGGTTACCTCCAAGTCATGTGAGATTCATCAGTAAGCTCAATTCCACACTGAGATCCAATAGACTATCTTCAAACTATCATACCCCGAAGGAATGTTTGTTCCCCCCCCCCTCCGAGACCCCCGAGCATTTCAATTCTACCCGTTAATTCAGTAATACAATATCATCTACTCTTCTAGCTTTATCAAAGACACAGTATGACCTAACCAACCGACCGACCAACCTACAAAGCACAAATAGTCACCAAACTCATTCGCAACTTCCGGAAACAAATTACTACTAAACACAGACTAGCTGTTTTTTGTTTTTTTTTAGAACAACGACTTGACAAAAATTCATACCTATCATAGTCCAACCACGAACCAATGTTTTCACTGTATGATAGCTATATCACGGTATCAGTTAAGCCTGATATCAATTCATACCGGTATTCAGTGCACCCCTGAAATGAATACAGTACAGTGCTGTACGGTAGGTTAAATCAAACTTGTTTGTTCCAGATATACCAAGTACCTACTATACTACCAAAACTATTCTACTATACATGAATTCTAAAAGCCATTACAAAGGAAACATCATAATCTGATCCAAATTACGATACTACATCAACCCCCCCCCCAAAAAAAAATTCACAAATTCACAAATTCACAAATTATCACTCGGATACGCATGACAAAACAACTCGACACCCAAGCACAAATACAAAATAACGAACAAATGAGATGCACAACATACTGATAACGCTTACGGTTCAAGAACGGAAGAGTGTGTGCTATGTGGCACAGGAAAATGCAACCATGACTGTGCAACAAAATTGCCAAGCCTATCAGTGATGGACTATGAAGGAGTATAAATGATGTAATGCATAAAAGAAATTATATTAATTTAAGGCTATTATGCAGTTTGAGAATTTGAGACTCTGCGATGACTTCTATATAGGTCTTGGTTACCTTCTCTTTGAAGTCAGCAGTACCATAGGCAATCCCTTCACGATATGCTCTCATCATTCTCTCTATACGTGCCCAAAACCTCCGGATTAGTCATCTTTTGATGTTGCATTACAACGCCAAGACTGTGAATCTACACCAAAATCTTGGGCTTTTAAAACGAGGATACCATTCCTTCTACTTGCTTTTACTGAATAAAAAAACCGTACTTTTATTCTGCTTCACCTCATCTATATTTCTACGGTTTTTTTACATGCTCTGGACCAGTATTTGGTAGGTTATGTTCCGTTGAAAGCACCCCTAAATGAGGTACACACTTATCCATTCTTGCACTATACTCGGACACAAAAATGACGCTCAGCTTATATACGTAGATTATCTCTCTCGCCTTAAGTACGTACTACATCCATTGTCCCCGAAAGGAATACCTCATGGAGTATCAGGTTACCATGGTTAGACCACCCTTTCCACATCCACCACACTCCACAGATCCACACACACTTGCTAGCCACCAAGAGCCACAGTTCATCTAGTAGTTTTTTTCAGGAAAGAAATCAAGCAAAGAAAGTAGAAAGAAAAGAAAGCCCGATATCAAACAATGAAGTATCTGACAAACGAAAGATTTGATCACTAAAAATACAATTACAGGGAATGGTATCGTTTTTCTCAACACGCCTCGCCCAATATCCCATAGAAACATTGCGGTAAAAGACGGCATGCTTGTATGCTAACCTGCCTTTCTTTTTTAGTTTCATTGCTCACTCTGCTTCGCCACCAACAATGCACTCCGGATGTTTCCCATCCTAGCTGTTGTGCTCGCCATTAACAGACGGCTGCTGTCTCTTTGTAAGAGGTGCTCTGAGGGTCAAGGGGAAGTGGTAATCATCAGGATCCTCCTCCTCACTGAATATCCCAAAGGCGTTAATATATGATCTTTCCATCAAACTAGAGTAGTTTCGGCACTTACGGCAATCTCCAACCAACGTAATCATCCGTATTCAATCCTTCCATTCCCTCTTGCAAGGACGGGAAATCTCCAGGAGTCATCATGCCGGAGCGGTCTCTTGGAGAGCCAGGGGCAGACAAGGGACGTGAAACCTTTTGTTCTGTGCCGTCGAAGAATGGGAATGGTTCCTTAGAATCAAACGAGCCGGGGTAGGCTAAAAGCACTTATTAGCCTTGTAGTAGTTATTGATAGCCTGGGCAAGTTACCTCTTCTCAAGGCCAATTGCCTTGCCTTAACATATTCCATGCCCATCCTCTTCCAGTCCAAGAGATCACTTAATCGCTCGGTTCTATTCCTTTGGTTGATCCTTTGCCTCCTGCTTTTAACTGTAAAATCGTACATGAACTGGCAAAGCTGGTTGACGCTGTCATCGACACCCTTCATTCGGCGATCTACGATGTAGATACCATAATCAGATGCATTTTCAATCAACTCTTCCATGTAACACCCAAAACCGGAAAGATTGGTCGTAATTGATGGAACACCCATGACGGTACATTCGGCGGGAGTATAACCCTACGTTACAATAATTAGCACGTGCATCATCCCTGATTGGGGTTATTCAACCCACCCAAGGCTCATAGTAAGATGCAAAAACTCCAAGATGGGTTCCGCGAACAAAGTCATCGTAGTCAAGCGATAAAACGGGGTTCGATGAATTCAAAAATTCGGGGTGGAAAATGATCTTAACCCGATCGGAGGGATGATTGAAAAGTTGCACCCTCCGGATTTGGTTAAGAATAGGATCGGCTTGGTCATCAATCTAAAGCAACACAAACCTGTCAGTATATAGAACCTTCTGGAAACAACATCTCAACGAAATAATTGAGGGTACCCCATCTCTCACCATGTTATGTGTAACAATCGGTGGAAGAGAGTTTCGCTTCAGAGCATACACTCGTCGTTTTAGCATGACTTTTTCTTGGTTGCTCATGAGGTCCTTCTCAGCTGGAACTTGTTCTCCATCATGCCACCTCAACGCACGCTCAAACAGTCTCTTTCCAATCCCTTTCTCAATGTTGTCCACAGTGTCTCGTAGTGCCTTTATAACAGCTTGGCCTTTCAAGGCTTCAACAGTTAGAGAGTGTGTCTGAGCTGGCATGATGATGAATGCAACAACAGTGGTCTTTGACCCAGAGATCTTTAGACGGTGATTCAACCGAGCCAGTGATTCTATGAACATGTCAACTCCCTTATTGCGGTACTCGTAACGCCCTGCCGTGAAGAAATAGAGGGTGTTTTCTAGATCAAAATCGTTATGACCATAGAAATGACCCCTTATAAAATCATTAATTTTTTCCTTTGACTGAGCATGAAGATTTTGGAACTCGTGCATGGCGGAAAACTTGACAACGTTCAATCCATTGGGCAAAACACCATCTGGTTTACGTTTGAGCAAGTGCTCGCTCTCGTAAGCCGTGATATGAGAAACCGTAGTGAAGACATCACAAGAATGAGTTGCTGCACGCTCGACACAGTAACGGTGGTAGATTCCTCTCTTGCCCGCTTCAGCATCTACATCGAAATACTGAAGGTTGTTGTAGAAATCAACGGACCCAGCACACAGGTATCTTCCAAGTAGAGTAGCGTGGGTCGTAAAGATAGTTGTAACATCAATTCTTCGCTTACGGCAAAGGGGAAGAGCCACGCCGGCAAGCCACTCATGGAAATGCGCAATAACTGCACGAGATTGCTCGTGACTGACGAACTACGGAAAGATCAGCCAAGTCGGGTTCCTGCATGGGATCGGGCACATACCTCTCCAAGGAACCAGGCAACCAAGTAGCCAAACACAACAGCTTCATTGGTTTCGGCATCACCCGGTGGACATGGGATCCCGGCTGTACTCCACAGATCTCCCTTCCATTCATCCAGGTGCTTATAACCAGTACCTGTATCGAAAAGGAGCACCCTTGGGGCACCATCGATAAGCCATCTACCGTACAGCCATTGAATCCCTCGATCACTCATAGCATCAAGGGTGGCCTTTAGTGCCGGATTGGTTGGCTCAAGAGCTTCAACTTCGACCGCAGCCTGTGAAAGAACATCATAGTCTGATATTAGTGGTGATGCTGGGGGACAAAGTGGACGAGATAATGGATAATGAGTAGCTTCTTTAGGGGGGTATGGATGCCAATATGGCGGCGGGGGGGAACAAGGCACAGGGAATGAACGATAAAAAGGGGAAGAGGAGCGAGAGGGTGTTTGAGAACGCACTGAAGTACGGTTGAGGGGACCGATAAGACAATAACGTTCGCCATACTCAGCAGTAGTGATAGGCGCTTTAGACTTTATGACGGAATAGATACCGCCAACTGTGAAGTTCGATTCGAATTAGCATCTGTATCTATTGCACCAGGGAATTGACGAATCAACATACCGCGGTTTGCAACTTCTGTAGAAATTTCGAACAGAAGGTGGTTCTTGACATCTCTTCTGCCTTCCGGTGCCTCAGACATCTCGTACCGCAAGTGTTCTCAATGACTTCTCGCTGCTCTTTTTTTGAAAAACTAAAAAGGTCAGTGAAACTGCGTGTAGTGATGTGATTTTATTTCCGGCGAGGATGCTTTTCTAAAATATCTGGGGGTAACCCAAAGAAAAAGGGACGAGCGGAATATAGATGTATGCTCCGGGAGCAGTGGTGATAGAGGCAGTTGCGACTTACAAGCACCAAGCAGCCACTGGAAAAAACAGCAAAAATTGACAGGGCAATATGCAGCAACAAAAAGGCTGAATTATAAGAGATGGGTAGAAAGAAAGCCCGCAAAGATAGATTCCTCTTTTTTTTTTTTCTTTTTTTTTATCTCTCGCTGCGGGTAGTCGTGGAAGATAGTGGTGTGGTGAATATAGCAGGTGTGTGTGGCAGGTGAAGATGTGAGGATGTTTGTCAAGATGGATGGAAGATGGGTGATGAGAGCAAGAAGGGGGGGTTGAAAGAAGGGGGGGGTTGAAGGAAGTAAAGGAGGTGAAGACTGAGATGAATGGGAAACAGACGGCGAGATGGATTCCGCACGGTAATCTAGGGAGGAAACAAAAGTAAAGGGCGCGTCCCCACCTTGAGCTCCTTCCCATACCTGCCATCTATCCCGCAACCCCCCCGCCCAACCATACTAACTATACTAAAACGGGGTTTGTTGGTGTTCATTCTTAGCTAGACCACCAACCTCTACCAGTAGATACCGTATTTCTTCCCCTCAACACCATCTTCTCCTCTTCCCCTCATACTATCCCTTGTGTTCTTTTGCTCGAAGCGACCGCAATCGCAGAGACGGCACAGGCATCAATGGAGCATAATAAAAAAAACAAACGGGGGTTGAATTCTACTAAGAAGCAAGAGAGCAAACCTGGGCAATGATTTCCCCTTGGCCCATGACGTCAAATAAGCACGCCAAACACTCTTCATTGTACGAAGCACTGGAAACGTTTGTTAACCTACCGGGGAGCAGATCAACACCATAACGTTACGGTACTCGAGGACCCTCCTGTGTAAGGAAGGTGTTGTTGGTTGCTACATAATACTGCCACCTGTTGGTATCTGTTGCTGCTCCTGGTCCTACTGCCGTTACAGTTTCTTCTTCCCCGCTCCTTGAGTTTCTCTACTCTACCCTCCTATACTGGTATCCATACAATATCTCCTCCTTCTCTTGCCCCACCCGTTCTGTTCGCACGAACACGTACTGTGCAGTAAATGCCTACAGTACATACATCATGTACCCGACTACTTTTTTTTAAATTTTTTTAAATTTTTTTCTCTAATTTTCTCTTGAGAGAAAAAAAAAACAGAAAACAAAGTTTCTTGTTTACTCACTCCCGAGACCGCCCGAGAGGCTGGGTGGAACAATCCCGGACTAATATCACCGCCGGAAGTGCACTACGGTATGCTCTGTTAATCCGTCACGCCTCTTGCTTATAAAAAAGAAAATAACCTGCACTTTTCTTTTTTCTTACGCATCTCAAATTTTCACAGTTGCACAACCACAATCAACCGAATCATGAAGTGGCCATTTTGATAGCGACAGTACCAGTAAGTTACCGGTAGTGTATTGCCCCACCTTATGTCCAGGCTTCTGAAGTTAATGGTTTCCAATTACATGTAGAGAAACGCTTGGCCAAGTCTATTGAGACTCTGGGGTAACCCCGCACCACTCTGATTGGTGCTTATCGTAGCATATACCACATTGGACGATGGGGCGTTACGCCCATGAAAAAACTTTCAAAACTAATGTCTAAATAAGCACAAGAACATCGCGAGGAAATTGAAATTATCGCACTTCGCTGCGGCATGCCGGCCGAGACCTTGTCTTTTGATGGCAAATAATTACAAGAACGTGAGCTCAGTTCTGATGATAACTTCTTGGTGGCATAAATTCGGAGGTGAGAAGAGTGATATTATATTTATTAATAAAGTTCCACACATTTGTACTCGTATTTTTTTTCTTTTTTTTTTCTCTCCTCTCAGTGGCGAGCAAAAAAGCGTAACTTATCAATTGCGTATCAGGCCATCAATACCATGCGCCATCCTCGTTACCGCATACAGCTTCCCGAACCACGGGTAAATCCTGCACGGGCCATGCTCTCTAATTATTGTTTTGAGGTTTCGTTTATTCTGCTTACAGCGGCGGGCATTTGAAGTGGAACACTTATCCTTTTTCTCGTCGCCATTTTTTTCAATTTTTCCGCCCTTCGGGATGCAATTCTAAGTTGCGAGGGAATTATCATCTTCGGCTCCCTAATGTAGTAAGACGCCCTATCGTTATGCAGATAGCGATATCAGTGTGCCTCTCTTTCCCCTTTAACCTCTGAACCCTTAAAGATATCGGTTAAGTTAAGCGTGCCAGTGCCGGAACAAATTTATTTCCCTCGTTGAGCAAAGGGGGGGTTGGTTAATCTCGTGTGCTAAATTGAACGGTCGTGGCACACGGTCAAAATGCAAAGGGATTTAGAGTTATCTCTTGGCACGCGTTTCCCCGGCTTGGCCATCTAATAAGATCAGACAAAAAACGTCGTGATCGAAACAAACAGAGGGGTTGAAAAGAAAAAAAAGGGTTTGAGCCCCACCTTCAAGCACGCATCACCGACTCCCTTACCACTACCTGCGTATCCAGCAAATAAGCATCGCCAATCACACCACGCATAATGGATTCACGCATTGTTGGGATTCTCGGAGGTGGTCAGGTTGTTTATAATATTTCTCCTGCTTCTTCTCTATCACCGAATTAACCGGCAGCTAACATATACTGTACAGCTTGGTCGAATGCTCGTTGAGGCAGCTCACCGCCTTAACCTCCGAACAATTATCCTAGCTGCTCCCAAATCACCCGCAAAGCAAATCAACGCTCTCCACGCACATATAGACGGCTCATTTTCCGACCCTAAAGCTATTCTGAAATTGGCTGAGGAATGTGACGTTTTAACTGTCGAGATTGAACATGTGGACACTAAGGTCCTGGAGGAACTGGAAGCATCTTCCAAAGTAGAGGTAAATCACCTAGCACCCACTTCGTGGAAATATAAAAAACAATTGGGTATTATTACTCATTCGGTTTCATCCGACACCTAGGTTCAACCTTCGTGGAAAACAATCCGCACCATTCAGGACAAATATGTGCAGAAATCTCATCTAGCTTCCAACGGTATAGCTACAGCCGAATCCTTATCGGTCGAATCAAACACCTCGGCTCATTTGGAAGATATTGGCCGAAAATTTGGGTATCCTTACATGCTCAAATCACGAACGCTGGCCTACGATGGACGAGGAAACTACGTGGTCTCTGGCCCCGAGTCAATTTCAGATGCGTTGGAGGTGCTGAAGGATAGACTACTATATGCTGAGAAATGGGCATCGTTTACCAAGGAGCTTGCAGTGATGGTGGTCAGGAGAAAAGATGGCATGTGCATCAGCTATCCAACTGTAGAGACTGTCCATGAAGAGAACATTTGCAAGCTTGTATACGCACCAGCGGCAGTCTCGGCGTTGATTCAGGGGAAGGCGAGGATGCTTGCCGAGAAAGCTGTAGGAAGCCTTTGGGGTGCTGGTGTCTTTGGCGTCGAGATGTTTTTGTTGGAGGATGGTAAGTTGCCTCCTACTTGGGTCTTTGGAGCAAAGTTTTTATTGACTTGGGGGCTCAGGGGAACTTATCATCAATGAGCTCGCTCCTCGACCACATAACTCTGGCCATTATACTATCGAAGCATGCCCCACTTCACAGTATGAAGCTCATCTTCGTGCTATCCTTGACCTCCCTCTTCACCCTCACTCAACCTCTCTAGCTACCCCTTCAACTCATGCCATAATGCTCAATCTCCTTGGACCTTCCTATGATATCGTTGCCCGTAAGGCTCTGGAAGTTAAAGGGGCCACCGTCCACCTCTATGGAAAGGACGAAGCCAAAAAGGCCCGAAAGATGGGGCATATCACTGTTGTGGCAGGGTCTATGGCAGAAGCTGAGTATCAGATTCAACCGCTTATTAATGCAGCAGACGCAGATAAGCTGAGTCTAGCTGAACAGGCCAAAGCTTCCTTTGCTACCACCTACTCGTCTCCCCCCAAAACTTCCTCACCTCCGGATCCTATTGTCTCGATCATCATGGGCTCGGACTCTGATCTTCCAGTGATGAAGGCTGGTGCGGAGATTCTCAAGAAGTTTGGAGTTGAGTTTGAGGTTACCATCGTGTCTGCACATCGAACCCCAGAAAGGATGGCCACCTTTGCAAAAAATGCAAGAGCTCGCGGTCTGAAGGCTATCATTGCTGGTGCTGGTGGAGCTGCACATCTCCCTGGAATGGTTGCTGCCATGGTTACTCTCCCTGTCATTGGGGTTCCGGTCAAAGGAAGCACCTTGGATGGTGTGGATAGTTTGCACAGTATCGTTCAGATGCCGGTTAGTAATATTTTGTTGTTTTTATTGCTCTTTACTAACACCCGCAACAGAGGGGAGTTCCAGTAGCTACTGTAGCAATTAACAATGCAACAAACGCTGCGCTTCTTGCATTGCGGATAGTATCTGTGGAGAACAGCCCTCTTGGGAGAGAAATCAGATATAAGCTGGATAAGTATGTCTCCGATATGGAGAGCGAGGTTATGGCGAAGGTCGAGAGACTAGAGAGCGGAGGTTGGGAGGCGTACACTATGAGGAAGTGATTTAGGCCTAGCATACACTCATAGATGGTAACCAAAAAGATAGTATATCATATACCAAATTTTTGACATGGTGATATCCAATCGGGTCAAAGGGGCAATGGATGGAACTATACCCGAGCGGAGACAACTGCAATCACGGGAAATCACCCGACAGATCTATAGCCGTCACCCGGGAATGTAAGTGGTGGAAGCGGGTGATAACCAAGATACTGGAATTGTGAGCACTCAGGTATCAGAAACCGTCCGCCGGGGACATGTCCGCCACGGTCTCCACTCATGCAGGCGCAGGTTTACACAGACCCTGCTTTCATTTTTTTTTTCAGCCACACACTCTGTGGATGGGCTACCCACAGTACCGTACGTAAGTTCCTGGTATTGGCGCCCATCTTGAACGGGCTTCCCGGGTACCGGTATCTAGATATGCGGGAAGACCGATGGCTTCTACCGTACTGTACCCCTACCATAGGTTAGTAAGTAAGTTAGATGAGCCCGTGTACTGGTCATAATATATCACTCGATTGATCACATCAGACATTGATCGGAGGATGATGTCCCAATGATGTTCCAAAGTGCCCCGAAGCGGTAAGTTGGTTTGGGGCTATCCCTTAACCTGTACTCTCGTTCACGCACTTTTAGCGTCGCACTAATGAATGGATCATCGATCGCATCTACAAAACAAGTAGTGATCAGGGTTGAGATTCAATACAAAAGGAACAATGATCGGGTGTGAGATAAGCGCAACAAACGCAAAAAATAAATAAAGGTGAAGAAAAAGGACAGCTGGGAGAAGAAGAAGTAGAGGCAGAAGAAGCGGAACTAGATGAAAAAGAGAAAGAGGAAGAGGAAGCCTATTCAAGGGAATGGAATAGATTAAAACAGTAGGTTTTACAGAGTGGAATATTGAAGGCACCAATTTTACAGTAACTACACAAAATAAGTTCTTCGAATCCTACCATGTGGGCCATCTGGTGAATTGTGAAAGTCTTCGTAGTATGGAGCTTCAGGAGGAAGCTTGGAGAGAAAGCGACATAGGAGACAGTATTTGGGTCGCATTTGGGAGGGTGTGTTCATTCCAGATACAGGATTCATTGCAAATGCTGTTTCGGTTCCAGATGCTGTGTTTGTTCAGGAAAGTGTATGGGTGACTCAATCTTTCCTCATAGATGGAAGGCAGGTGACTTTTGTGATATAACCCATTGCACGACTTACAGGGTTATTTCCTTTAGGAGCATGCCTCTGAGGCTCCAATATCTGTAGCTGTAGTACTTGTCTACCTCCCGGGTGTAATTGCTGATACCCAGTTTCAATGAGATCTCAGGCTAGTCTTTCACGATACTGTGAATGTGATTGTCAAAGTGAATTCCATCCTCCTCCCATGTGCTATTGTGCAATAAGAAAAGAATTAATTATCGTAATGTCTAAGAGCCAAAAGAAAAGTGGCATCCAGTTGTCACGGTGAACTACCCGCAATTGTGTGGAATAATAGCTGCGTCGCTGATCAGCTATTTCTACCCCTCCCATGTGCATATTGTAGTCAACTGTTGCAGTTGGTAGTGCAAGCTCACGCACTCTGAGTTCACCCCAGACTTCTTCAATCATATTACGATATGCATCTCGGTTGCGGGGACACCGAGGACGACAAGGCATATGGGGAGTATAGTTCTCTGGTTCGGGTCGCATATCATATACAGTAGTAAGAAGTCTTACTAATGTTTTATCTTGCCAAATCACAGCCAATACTTGACGGCCCCCAGGTATGATACCTGAAACTGTGCCCCATGGTAAATATGAGTGCCTTTTATTGATTTTTAGAATAGGGGGATATTCAGCAGAATTGGGTTGTGCTGTCCCACATGCGGCAATTTGGTAGTACCTTAAAGCCTGGAATAGAGGTATGTTACTAAAGTAATTATCACAAAAGAGAGTAAACTGACCTGAAATAGAGGTATGTTACTAAAATAATTATCACAAAAGAGAGTAAACCTATATTGTTGATAGGGTAATGCCAGGGCAAGCTGTAGAACTGCTCGAGATGTAGGACTTAAATGAAGATTTCTGTTAGGCATATGGAAAAAAGGGCCAAAGTTACCCGGCCTTTACCTAGGATTATTTCTACCATACCCCTGCAGCCCCCATGTAGGGACCGGGCGTCATTACGGTATTACGGTCGAGTTGCGTCCTGACACTTTAGCCACAATAAATGGCACCTTCAGCATAACACCATATACGTCGTCGCCGTCCGTCCGACCGGATGCTGTTTGTAGGATATATGAGAGGGCACCTTTGGCGACTCATGGGAAGTGACTCGGAGG
>ML120363.1:0-164063 GCA_003788595.2 Choiromyces venosus 120613-1
GAAAGATACGCCAAAAACACTCTGGGGTACGATCCCAGTTTGTACATGAGGTGAAGAAAGAGATTGTGGAGTTATACAGTCTACCGGACGATCCCACAGCTATGGCACGCAGAGTCGATTATCTGTTGGAACGGGACAGGTTTATGTGCGACCCAAGAGGGTACAATGTTTGTCTCTACCAGACACCTACCATATAGTGACCACTACTGACTGTAATTGGACGTAACCCAGGGCCTGACATTACAATTCCTTGCACCCCAGATTCCTGAGGCGATTTTCCGTAAGTACTTTGCAGGGAAGAAGATGCAAGGTATTGTGGATCCCGGGTTTCTTGCGTGCATCAATGGCACTATGATCTGCTTGGCGTGCACCGTAATCTGCCATACACTGCGTGCATGGCAAACGGGGATATATCAGGAGCCCAGGGACTTCAAGCCTGAGGGAGCCAGGGGTGAGTCTCCAAATCATCCAACTGTTCATTCGCGACCGGGGCGGCTAACCTGTTACCAAACATACAAGACCTTTTTGACCGGCAAAAAGAAACTTGGGGTAAGTGCCCACAGAGGATCCAGGATATGATTGTCGAAAATATTCGAGCAACAATCGATAAGAGGGTTGCGCAAGTTCACGGGGTGCAGCAGGACCGCCGTGAAGGATACGACGACCATTGGGAAGCCGTAAGCGCTGAGCTCGAGAGTCGGATATCCAACCACACGTCTACACAGCCTGTACTGCGACACACCAATGACCGGAACTTGGACCTAGTGGGACATCAGGAACGTCGGAATCCGTCACCCGAAACTAACAGCTGGTGTGACTTGAGCCAGACGTCGGTAGCCTGGGAGCTTCAGTTACAAGGTTTGGGTCCTCTGAGTCCAGATGATTCTCAGGAAGCGCAAGCAGCACCAGCAGGGATCCCTTCTCTATCTCGGGGGGTGTCGTTGAGCCTTGGAGATTCTCAGGAATCGCAAGCAGCACCAGCGGGGATCCCTTCTCTATCTCGGAGGGTCTCGTTGAGCCTTGGGGATTCGCAGGAAGCGCAAGCAGCACCAGCGGGGATGTCGTTGTAAGACGGACAATGACGAGCGGGGGGGTGGGACCGTCACCGTGGGTGATTAAGGGGAATTAAGAACATGTAAAGATTATGTGTAATAGATTTGATTTAGCTTACTATGACGAGACTACAATAGAAACCAAAGGACGTAGTGCAAAGGAATAATCAGGGCGATATTCACCGTAGAATCTATGAAAAGCAGCCATCCGGAGGGTGTCAGGGCGATCACAATGTAGTATATCGGATATCAGGAGGGAGTTGGGAAGATTGGGCAATACCGGGCCCAACGTGCAGATGGCGTCAGGGGTAATTCACCACACTTCGGAAGGCATCCTGAGGAGGTCCAGACATGAAGTAGTAGCATGGAGATGAGATGTCGTGGTCGAGGTGAAATCTGGGCGCATCGTGTATGCAGGGGGGGATCCAGACGAGAGGAGCGTCATGTAGAAAGAATCAGGATAGAAAAGCCTGATGATAGGCGGCGCCAGGGCACACATCGTGAGTATCGTGGAATCCCGATGCACACAGGCAAGGATGCGACGTGAGGGTGGAAGACGCCAGAATTAGGTGTCGCCACAATATAAGAGCTTAGGATCAAGTAGCGTCCGGACGCAACAGGCTAGGATCAGATGGTGTTAGGATGCAACACCCAAGAATCAGACGTTGTTAGGATGCAACACCCGAGGATCAGACATTGTTAGGACGCAAGAGCGCAGAATCAGACGTTGTCAGGGCGCACCTGGCGTAGGGGTCCGTGCCCGGATACCGTCAGGACGCACCAGGTGCATGACTCGACGTCAGGACACGACGTCGGCTCGACAGTACGTCCTGGTTAACGGTTATCGTTACGGGCACCCTGTACGTCAGACGCACAGGACGCACCGGGCGCAAGATAATATTTTTGCTGATGTACAGGGCTCCAAATACTCCAGATCTTTACAGTGGTATTCCTAACACCCCTCTGCGGCCCTAGTGTAAGGACTGCATGTTATGGGCTTACGGTTGTTGAGTTGCTCCATTTCTTACAAAAGGAACTAAGTGGAGGCACTCTTGAAACACCATATAGGTTGTCACCGTTCGTCCAACCGGATACTGTCCGTAGGATATATGAGAGGGCATAGGGTGTGCTCCAGAGGAAGGGATATCTTCTGGTACCAAATATGTGTAAAACGGACAAGAACTGAAGGAGTTACTCAGGTGATACTGGAAGGTTAGTCCAGAGCCTCCCGGGTAGTCCCAGGGTGGCCCAGAAGATGTTGGAGCATCTCCCGGCAGGTGAATTGCACATAGATACAACTCATGCCCAATTGCTGTAAGACTATTGGGGTTATTTAAGAACTCTAAGAGCATGATTCTTATCACAGTAGGGGTGCTTTTGGGGAGTTGACTGTGGGTAGCGCCCACCAGGCCAATCACTAAGGTACCCCACCAGGGGAGCTGAGTAGACTTTCTTATCAGGCAAAGACTTGACTAGAATGAAGTAGAAGGTTCAGCTCGATTGTGAGAGCTATGTCTACTAAAGGCTTGCATAGATGAAATGCATATGGGTATGAGAGTTTGTAAATGGTATATCTCCTCAGTTGCATGATAGTTCACCACTAGCATGTCAACGATATGAAGAGTTTTTCTCCTGCAGTCGCATTAGAGATGCAGCGCTGAAACACTTGATGTTGGAAGGAGATTTAGCCAGAGCGGACCAACATCCACAAAGGAATAATGTTCTAGGTGGTGTGTATTGGCCAGCCTGGAGGAGATGGGTGTGCTCATGATTAAGTTAGAGTAGTGATGGGTGGGAACTGGCAGTATATGATATTCTACTTAAACTATATGCAAGTCCCATTCTACTCTGGCGATGAACTACCTCTCGAGAAACTTACTGAGTGAAGCTGCAGCTTAACGATATTAAGTTTTACTGTTTTGATTCTTCTCTACTCTACTGTTGATTATCGCTTTTGATCTTTGAGTCACTTCAGTGTGGTTGCGAACTTGGGATCCATCTTCCCTTAGGGCGCCCCTGTTACAACTTGAAATACTCCATGTTGGAAGGGGATTTAGCCAGAGCAAACCAATGTCCATGAAGGAATAATGTCCTTAGTGATGTGTATTGATCAGTCTAGGGGAGATGGGTGTGCTCATAATTAAGTTAGAATAGTGATAGGTGGAACTGGCAGTATATGATATTCTACTTAAACTATATGCAAGTCCCACTCTACTCTGGCAATCAACTACCTCTCAAGAAACTTACTGAGTAAAGCTACAGCTTAACAATATTAAGTTTTACTGTTTGATTCTTCTTTACTCTACTGTTCATTATTACTTTTGATCTTGGAGTCACTTCAGTGTGGTCATGAACTTGGGATCCATCTTCCCTTAAGGTAACCCCATTACAGACTGATGATCTTGAGAAATCTAGAATTGCCTTCACAGTACTGTCTGAGCAAATACAGAAGATAGTAAATTCGCTACTTGAAGTATAGCAGTGATTCAATAATGGAGAAATAGTTGTCAAAAGTGAATTTAACAAAATTAAGTGAGATATGAGAATCTTCAGTCAGGAAATAGATAATGTCCAAAAGTTGGATCAGGTGTAAGTGACTCAGAGGCTACTAGAACATGCAGCTTAGTATAAGTAGTAACAAGTAATAATAAGCTCACAGTTACCTCACAATATTGACCAAATGGGACAGGTGTCACTTTCAAGAGATCAATACCTCAAAAGCTTGATTCAACAGATCTCAGATTGAGCTAATATTGTGCATGGACAAAATTAACCGAAGAACGACAACGACAATGAACATACAATTTGCCCAGTGATGACAACCTCCATACATTCAACCACCCCAACATCAACCAAAAGAATTCAAAAAAATAAAAGAAATACATAGCAGTAATCAGTACTTAGTATACCATCTATCAGCCTTAATAATTGCTTCTACCCTATCCACCATAGATCCTGCCAGAGTATCAAAAACCTTTGAATCAAGAAGTTCCCAACAATGAGTGATTGCCTCTTCAATTGTCTTTTTGACCACATGCTCAGGGCCCTTCATGAGATGAAGATCAGGATAGTACTTAGAAAGCTTATCCTTAATCAGAGACCAGATATTTTCAATTGGATTGAGATCTGGTGAATAGGGGGGAATTTCCAGCAGTGTAATTCCATGCTCTCTGAGCCATCTCATGAAGGGCAAGTGAGTTTTAGCATTGTCAATGACTAAAAATACCTCCTCCTCTTCAGACTCTTTCTTAATATCCTCCCATATGTCTACAAAGTCATATTGATCATAAACCTCAATAATTGACTTTGCAGTAATCCCACCACCAGCAGAAGAAGGATCAGGAAAAACAGGAAGGAAACAACCATAATTTTGGCCATAAAAAAACCCAGTCATCATTTGACTAACCTTTCTCTCTCCCCTCCTAGGAGTTTCCTCAACACAGTCCTTATTCCACTTCTCTTTAGGATATCTAAATATCCACTTTCTTCTTCTCCCTCCTCCTCTCTCAATAGTCACCTCATCTTCCCACATTGTCTTCCTTCTCGACACATTTTTTGTCCAATGCCTATGAGCAAATGCCCTTTTCAATCTCTTCTCAGCAAGACTCTCATCAAGATGTACCCTCTCTTGTGCCACCCATTTTTTAAGATTTTTTCCAGAGAGTCTGCGCTTTATAGTCTTCTCAGAGACATCTGGTGCAATTTTCTTAGCAATGTCTTGATAGCTGTTATGGAGATTTTTGAGGGCTTCCTCAACCATAGCTTCATCCTGAGCCTTAGAAGTCTTAGGATATCTTCCTCTGCCCTCTTTCTCCTCCCCCTCTTGATCTCCCTTTTCAACTGTGTCATGAACAGTAGTAAGAGGGATGTTGAGTTGGTGGGAAATGTCTGTCAAGGGCATGCCCCCTTCATGCAAGCCACACACTCTCCCTCTTGTCCATTGACTGAGATGCTTAGAAGGAATAGGGTTTTTAGGGTGCCTGCGAAGAATAGCAGCCATGATTTCTTAGAATAAAAAAAGAGAAGGTATTATGAGGGATCAGTTGGGTGGAAATGATTTTTGTTGGGGGGTTTATTGTGTGAGGGTGTCCAGAAACGATGGTTGCCACCCTGGCCGACGATTTCGATTAATTTTGTCCATGCACAATATCAACACTTAATGAAGGTTCCAGCCAGAATAATTATTCAAGAACAAGGAGGGATAATAAAACAAATGTGACAACAGTTGACTCTCTTGGCTAACCTGCTAGGAGAAAAAGTGCTAGTCCCATCACCTTCTCTGCAAAGGCCAACAGCAGAGACTGCTCCAAATTCAAGCTCTGGCTCCTCAGCCAGCCACCCTGGCATGGGAAAAGGAGTGGATAAGGGACCTATAATACATGAAACTAGGTCACCCCGACTATCAGGTGACAAGGGAGGAAACTCAGACCCTCATGATTCATACACATCAAGTTTGGATGATGAGGCAGTAGGCAACAGGGCCCTTCAGAACCCCCTCTACACAAACACTCATCTAACAAAAAGGATGATTAGCTTACCCCCAACCAACATAAGGGTTTTTCAGATACTATAGCTAATGCCATATGGTGAACAGTTGAGCACCCTGCTGACCCACCATGAGTTTTCAAGGTAAAATATTTACTAGATGTAAGAACTTGGATACTGGCTTGTAAAGACTATTTCAACCAAAATATCATACTCTTGACCAAAGACTATGAAATAATTATGTATGCTCTAGGCCAAATCAAGGGAAAAGAAGTTGCCCTATTCTCAGACTGGTATTGAAAAAGAATAACCAATGCAATAGGATATGAATTTCAACTGAAATTAGTTTCTTGAGTAAGAGTTCAAAATGAAATCATCAGTCAATATATTGATCTAGAAGAAGAGAGAAAGGCACTCTATGGAGTGTTATATTATGTATAGACCACTTAGGGCTATAGGGTTAGAGACTTCTCAAGCTGAGTACACTTGGGTAGATAGCTTGTAGCTAGAGAAGAGGGATCCTTACACAAGCAATGATCAATCTATGAACTTTCACCATTCCCCTTTTGTGTAGATCTGTAATAGGGGCACCCTAATGGAAGATAGATCCCAAGTTTGCGACCCCACTAAAGTGACTCAAAGATCAAAAGTGATAATTAACAGTAGAGTAAAGAAGAATCAAAAAAGTAAAACTTAATATTATTAAGCCACAGCTTCACTCAGTAAGTTTCTCGAGAGGTAGTTGATTGTCAGAGTAGAGTGGGACTCACATATAGTTTAAGTAGAATATCATATACTGCCAGTTCCCACCCATCACTACTCTAACTTAATCATAAGCATACCTGTCTCCTCAGGGCTGGCCAACACACATTACCCAGGACATTATTCCTTTGTGGATGTTGGTCGCTCTGGGTAAATCTCCTTCCAACATCAAGTGTTTCAGCACTGCATCTCTAATGCGACCGCAGGAGAAAAACTCTTCATATCATTGACATGCTAGTGGTGAACTATCATACAACTGAGGAGATATACCATTTACGAACTCTCATACCCATATGCATTTCATCTATGCAAGCCTTTAGTAGACATAGCTCTCACGATCGAGCTTAGCATTCTACTTCATTCTAGTCAAGTCTTTGCCTGATAGGAAAGTCTACTTGGCTCCCCCAGTGGGGTACCTTGGTGATTGGCCTGGTGGGTGCTACCCACAGTCAACTGCCTGAAGGTACCACTCCTGTGATAAGAATCATGCTTTTAGAGTTCTCAAACAAACCCAATAGTCTTACAGTGATTGGGCATGAGTTGTGTCTATGTGTGATTCACCTGCCCAGAGATGCTTCAACATCTTCTAGGCCACCCTGGGATGACCCGAGAGGTTCTGGACCACCCTTCCAGTATTACCTGAGTAACTCCTTCAGAACTTGTCGGTTTTACATATATTTGGTACCAGAAGATAGCCCTTCTTCTGGTACACACCCTATGCCCTCTCATATATCCTACGGACAGCATCCGGTCGGACGGATGGTGACAACCTATACAGTATTACAAGAGTGCCTCCACTCAGTTCCTTTTATAAGGAATGGAGCAACTCAACAACTGTAAGCTCGTGCTATGCGGTCCTTACACTGGGCCGCAGGGGGGTGTTAGGAATACCTCTGTAAAATCCTGAGGTATTTGGAGCCCTGTAGCTCCTCCTATAGCCCTCCAAAGGCTACCAGGTTTGTTGCCTTTAGATTTTACCAGAGTGCCCAATCCTTATAGAATCACCCCCCTGTCCCAAGTAAGTACCTCTATATGCTAGGTAGGGTAACTTGGGTGCCATGTCAGAGTAACTCAGACCTTATGGCAGGGTAACTCAGACCTCATATCAGGGTAACCCAGGTCTCATATTATGGTAACTCAGGCCTCGTTACACAAGCCTTTCTCGAGCCTGCCTTTTATACTACAATCTTATAGTATGTATAGTTATCCACGATAGTGAACCAAACTATCCTTACCTGTTGACTTCAAGGTCTCTGGTATGGGTGTAAGAATAGTTTACTGTATGACACCCTCCACTGGGTCGTTACAACATCAAATTAGTAGTAACGGCTTGTACCTCTAAAAGCTAAAACCTTTGGTTTCTTGGCCCCTGCAGAGATTGTCAAAAAAAAAAAACCCTTACAGAGGGGGAACAAAGGATGACATTGTGTCAGTCTCTAGAAAGCCTTAAGAAAATGGCAAGGTTAAATGATGGAAGTATTGAAGGACTGGGTAGTGTGAAGAAGAGTAGATGGTTGATCGACTATTTTGTGAGAAAGCGTGATTCCAGGGAGTCAAAGGAGGTCAGGTAGCATTTACTGGCAGGCTATTGTCAGAGTCAGCAGTTACCAGAGGACTTGGTGAACTGGAAAAGATTCAAGGAAGTAGGAGAGAAGAAGTTGAGTTTGAGGGTGAGACATTCCCACTTGTTCATGGTGAGTGAGTTGTTCGAATGAAGGAGTACAAAAAATATTGAGACTGGGTAATTGAATAAGGTATATCCCAGTACAATGGTCAGATAAGAAAGTTCATTGAAGTATGTGAACATGAGAGTTTCGAGGCAATTGAGACCTATGAGGACTAGCTCAAGAAGGAAGATCAGGAAATTGAACACTTGGAAGGTACACTGGCTGATTACCTCACAGCCCCTGCAGTCCTTGAACTCACAACCAATATTAAAGAGTTAGAGCAATGACTTCTTGAGACTGAAACCAGTAATACACAATTAATTCACTTGCTGAGTATGAGTAGTAGTACTGGAAATGATGATCTTGCACAGAATCAACTACCAAGCTGTAATAAGTTTACCATTACCAATGCTGGATGCCAGATTTTACCAGTATTCCATAGTGGGTATTCACTTTCTGCAGTTACAAACTTTCTGTATGAACTACAATACCATCTTGATTTGCAGATTCATGAAATTGGTTGGGTCAATGATGATAGACATGCAAAGAATGAGGCATAGGGAGTTTATGCAGTTATGCAATTGAAGGATGCTGCTACGATATGGGCAAGACATATCTTCCTATTGGATACATTAATATCTTGGATGGAGTTTCAGCAAAAGTTGAATGCAGAGTACCTTCTCCTAGATGCTGTTGATACCTTGAAGGAAACTTAGAAAAAACTCAAAATCTCAAAAAATGGTCCAGTTACTATGTTTAATGAAGTTTTTTGATACGTCTAGTCAGAACTTGACCCCCATACTCCTCTTTCAGAGAAACAAGTGCTTGATGCATGTAAGGCTAAATTGGAGGACAACCCATCAGTAAGAGGTAATCTTATTACTCATTTTTGATTACTGCAGACAATCAAGAAGCTGGTTTTACTTTCTGATTGTATGGAGTATATTGCAGAGCTAGATAATGCTTTGTTTCAACAAAGTTTGATTACTGGACATGTCTCAGAACTCTCCTCTCTCTATGTCTAAAGTAACCAACCTCCTCAATACACTAGTAACTTTCATACCCCTCCTCAATTCAGTTCTGCAAACTGACTTGCACATATTCAATGAGTTAATTGTAAAGCTATGGGACATTTTGCTCATTCATACCTAGAACCTAATAAGTACAAGAGGTCTGCCCAAGAGGAAAGTAGCTCTAATAGTCAGAAAGTTGATCTAACATCTATTGGTACTGGTAACTGCAATCAAGCAACAGACCCCCCATTGTCTAAAATTTCAAAAAAACTAGAGAGGACTGATGTTGGGTGGAAGTCAGTCCTAGAAGACAATGAACAAAAGTGTAAAGTAATTGAAAGATGCTTGGACAGCATAGTCATGGGTGGGTCTATAGAGAATAATAGCATCAATACAAATCTTTTACACTTTTATGTTCATGTTTTCCAAGACTCACAAAATGGGATGAAGAGAGAGTGAGAAGGGGTGGATATTAGCAAGGAAGCTGTGTGGGTAAAGACCCACATACTTAGCAACAGTGGTGCAAGCTGTAAATCTGTGTGACCAGAATTTATTACAAAAATGGAACAATAAATGGGACAGCAGGTCGAGATGAAAGAAGAAGGAAAAATCAGAGTCACAACTGTGAATAGTGTGATTGAAGTTCCATTGAAGAAAGTCAAGCTATCACTATGAATCAGTAGCAATCATTATTTTGGCTGGTTTATATTTTTTGATCTTGTGAAGTATGATATCATTCTGGGAAAGGAATGGCTCAGTGAGATGAAGCATGAAATCAATCATCAGAGGAATGTATTAAAACTTGAAAGAATGCATTGATATAATTATGGGTAGAGATTCGAGATTGTTGGATTGCCTCCAATTCCTCTAGATATAAGAGTTACTATTTCAGAAGGAGAGCTCATACATAGTGTAGGCGAAGTAATGATGGCACAGATTGATGGTCATATTCCAGAATCAATTATTGATAGTAGTGAATGGAATAGACAAGAAGGAGAAGAAAAAGGAAAGGTAGCATAGTGAGAGTTACAAGGAGAGCTGTTCAGTATACTGTGTTCACTAGATGGTGATATTCAAAAGGAGTACCAAGATCTCTGCCATAAACTGTTGGGCTTTCCCCTACACTGACAACAGTTTGGAGACTTTCAGATATGACTTATTCCAGGCTTTGAGGCTCCATATATGAGTGCTTGTCATCTTATACCTACTGAATGGAGTGAGTATAAGTGACAGATGAAAGAATTCTTAGGTTGTGGTTAGATTCGAAAGTCAAAATCTCCATATGCTGCTCCAGTCTTATTTGTACCAAAGCCAGGTGGAGAACCTGGTGAATTGCAGGTGGTCATTGACTATTGTGCCCTGAATGCAATCATGGTAAAAGATAGATTTCCTCTACCATACTGTAACGACCCACCAGAGGGTGTCTTACAGTAAACTATTCTTACACCCATACCGGAGACCTTGAGGTCAATGGGTAAGGGTAGTTAGGTTTACTATAGTGGACAACTACACATACTATAAGATTGTAGTATAAAAGGCGGGCTCAGGAAAGGCTCATGTAATGAGGCCTGAGTTACCCTAACATGAGGCCAGGGTTACCCTGACATGAGGTTCGGGTTACCCTGCCATAAGGTCTGAGTTACCCTGACATGGCACCCAAGTTACCCTACCTAGCATATGAAGGTACATACTTGGGGCAGGGGGCGATCCTATAAGGATTGGGCACTCTGGTAAAATCTAAAGGCAACAAACCTGGTAGCCTTTGGGGGGCAATAGCAGGAGCTACAGGGCTCCAGATGCCCCAGAATTTTACAGAGGTATTCCTGACACCCTCCTGCAGCCCCAGTGTAAGGACCACATGTCATGGGCTTACAGTTGTTGAGTTGCTCCATTCCTTACAAAAGGAACTGAGTATAGGCACTCTTGTAACACTGTATAAGTTGTGGCTGTCTGTCCAACCAGATGCTGTCCATAGGATATATGAGTGGGCAGAGGGTGTACTACCCCAGAGGAAGTGCTATCCTCTGGTACCAAATATGTGTGAAATGAACAAGAACTGAAGGGGTTACTCAGGTAATACTGGAAAGGTAGTCCAGAGCCTCCTGGGTAGTCCCAAGGTGGCCTGGAAGATGTTGAAGCATCTCCAGGCAGGTGAATCGCACATAGGCACAACTCATGCTCAATCACTGTAGGACTATTGGGGTTGTTTGAGAACTCTAAGAGCATGATTTTTATCATCGTAGGGGTACTTTCGGGGAGTTGACTGTGGGTAGCGCCCACCAGGCCAATCACCAAGGTACCCCACTGGGGGAGCCAAGTAGACTTTCCTATCAGGCAAAGACTTAACTAGAATGAAGTAGAAGGTTCAGCTCGATCATGAGAGCCATGTCTACTAAAGGCTTGCATAGATGAAATGCATATGGGTATGAGAGTTTATAAGTGGTATATCTCCTCAGTTGCATAATAGTTCGCTACTAGCATGTCAACGATATGAAGAGTTTTTCTCCTGCGGTCATATTAGAGATGAAGCACTTAAAACACTTAATATCAGAAGGAGATTTAGCCAGAGTGGACCAACATCTACAAAGGAATAAGGTCCTTAGTGGTGTGTGTTGGTCAGCCTAGAGGAGACAGTTGTACTCATGATTAAGTTAGTGTAGTGATGGGTGGGGAACAGGCAGTATATCCTATTCTACTTAAACCATATATAAATCCCACTCTACTCTGGCAATCAACTACCTTTCAAGAAACTTACAGAGTGAAGCTGTGGCTTAACGATATTAAGTTTTACTGTTTTGATTCTTCTTTACTCTACTGTTGATTATGGCTTCTGATCATTGTGTCACTTCAGTATGGTCACAAACTTGATATCCATCTTCCCTTAGGGTACCCCCATTATAGTATATGGTTAAGCAACTTCCTCGCTTAACTCTCTTGAACTTGTTACCAAAAAACCTTCCTACATTGACATATTCGAGTACAAGTAACTTGTCTGGTACAAGAAGCATCTCGTGGAAAGAATCATGTCTTTCGAAGTTAGTTTTACTGACATTGCAGTACTGGTGTATGTCGCCTAAACCCTATGAGCAAACATTATCATGGAACTACAGAGTTTAGAGTGGGAACCTGTGCCACTATTGCTTGAAGCTACTACTGTTGAAGTTCCTCATGCATGTCAAGAATTGGTTGTTGCAGACTCGAGGGCCCTCATGCAATCCTTTTCCCATGATACTGAGTTTACTGAGATGATAAGTGTCGACAATCAGGGTATCAGCTTTGCTGACTTTACATGTAAGTATGTTGAACTGTATATCCTTCGAGAAATCGATCATCAGTTTCACACAGCTCAGGAATAGTTACATTTATGAAATGAGGAAAGGCAAGATGCATTCCATCAGAATATGGTGAGGATAGTACAGAGTTGGATGTTGGATCAACAGGTCACATTTCATGAGCACATCCAAAATGCCAACTTGCTAAATACCAGGATTGGAGCTCTAGAGAAGGCAATCTAAGGTAGATATACAATAGACTCTGATAATGATGCAGTTATGAGAGACGCTCCTCCCCTTCCATTAGTGCTTACTGAAAAATGTGCACCTAACTTTGCTCTGAAGCTTCATGAAATCTTGCGGAAGGAAGAGGAAAGGCAATTTCTCATGACTTTATGGATACAAGAAATCAGTAATGATTGGGAAGAGCAGTTCTCTCAGGAAGCCTCATAGGCTCCATCTAACCCTCCCCCCAGAGCATGGAGGAGCAGAGACAATAGTCCCTCTAGAGTACTGTCTCCTATGGCCAGGCCTATGCCGAGGGTGGAAAGAAGGACAAGGCAGACACCACCAGTTGGAGAAACATCAATGACTCTTTCAGGAGCCAGGAATACCCTGACTGTTGCAGTCCAACCACCCACAGGGGAGAGACCTTTTGGTAGTGTAACGTTAGTCCCTACAGGACAGGCACCACAGATGCTGGCGCAAAATTCTCCAATTGTTATTCCACCAGCTCTAGGACCTAAGCCATTGAGTAGCAATTTTGGTCAAAATTTAGGAGTCCTGGGGGCTTGGCTGCAGTCACTTGCGAGTGATTGTTCCCCTACTTATTGGGTCGAGGGAGGGTCAATTTTCGAAAGACACAACCATCATGTCGATGGGTGTATTAAACTACCCTCACAGGTAGTTAGGTACCCACCAGGACAAAATGCGTCAAGAGAAAGGAGACCTGAAGTTGAAAAAACCCCATGTAATTTCTGGAGTACACTTCGCCACCAAGGGCTCCCACTCGCTCTGGACACTTGTTTGGAATACCAACAGTCCCGGTTCAAACCTGGGCAAGCAATAGGAACTCTGAGCCAATCGGATAGTACTCACTCACCCCCTCCAACACCACACCCAGTCCCACCATCGAGGGGTAGTTCCCACTTTTGTGCACTAGGCAGGTCAGAGGAATCCTTTGATAGATATGATGTTCCGGGGGGAGGCGGAGCTAACAGACCTCTTACAGGTGGAAATGCTGTGGCAGGAGGAGATCTGTGTGATTTTGATTCGTCTAGCAGTTCAGATGATGATACTGACTCCCTCCCTGATCTTGAGCAACTCTTTGGGCAACGTAAGTTAAACTGGAATGACTCAAAGAAGAGATGCTATGACTGTAGAACTCGTAACTTGAAGCTAGCCAAATTATTACAGTCATGTAAGAAGGAAAGCAAGACAGCTTCCAAGGTAAAGCCTAAGAAACCTGAGAAATTGAGTAACATCAAGGCCTTTACTGGGGATGTTAACGATACTCTGAGGTTTCTTAGTGATGTGGAAATCATGTTTAATTATTTCTGTAAGTCTGTCACTGAAGACATGGATAAGATTAGCTTGGTTATCTCTCTCTTAGAAGGTTCTGCCAAAAGCTAGTATATAGATCTCTACCATTATATTAATAAAGAGGCTGCTCAATGAAGTAGAATGCCATTTAACCCAGACAACAAACTACATACCTGGGAAGGATTCCACCATCATCTGGAAACCAGTTTTGAAGGACATGCCGATCGGGATCGCTCTTTAGCTGAATGGACCTCTTTGGAGATGAAACCTAGCCAAGTAGATAAGTACTTGGACAAGGTCATTGATCTAATAACCAAACTAGTGTATCTGGATGGACAAGTAGTAAAAGACAAAGTTTGTATCGGCATTACATCAGAACTGCAGACAGTCTAGGCTGAGAAGAACCCTCATCCCAAGGATGTAAATGACTACCTCGATCTCTTAAGGAAGACTAGCCATGACTTGGAGGACAATATGTACTTTAGCCAAATAGTGGTTAAGGATAAAGGATCTTGTCATGATAAGAGTAAGGACAAGCATTCCTCAAAGAAGCAACAGAAGAAGTGAAAGAGTTCAGGTAAGCAGAATCCCAAACCTGCTAACTCTTGGGGCAGCCATCAGTCAAAGCTGGAAAATTCAGAGTATTCAATTGCTCATAAGAATGTACCTAGTATGCTCCTTGACAAGTGCCAAAAGTTAGGCCAATGCACTAAATGTGGACAACCAGGTCACTTCTAGTGGAAGTGTACCTTCATTACTTCAGTTGTTAGCTCTTCCAAGCCAGGTAAGGCACACAAGCGATCTGCAGAAGAGGCGGGCCATATATCCAGTTCCTCTAACAAAGTTAAGTGTATTGAGGCCCCTCCTCCTGTTACTAGAAAGATTCTTGAAGTCCGCAAATCAACTCCTCTGATAATGGAGGTTGATATAGATGCTCCAGACTAGGTAAGTAACCCTCCAAAGAGAAATTAGCCAGCAACTAACAATTCCCTAGGCCAACTATGGCATGCTGGGGTGATAAACCTGATGGACTGGAGATGGACAAGGTAAGTCCACCCTCCGAAGGCTATGTATAGAAAGCTAAATTTGACTAGAGTCAGCAGAGTAATGTAGTCAAGGATGAAAAAGGTTTTCTTATGGGTTTTCAGTATTTGGAGTTCTCTTTATTATGAATCTATTGGGTTTTTCTTATTATATTCTGTCTGGTTTTTCTTGGTTTATTTGGATCTGGTTTAGTTATGTTTACATCAGGTGGGACTTGATTATATACAATGAAAGTTATTTCCAAGTTTACCTAAGGAGGGTTTAGTACCCGAAATCATGCTGGCATGATTGTAAACAGCACTACTTACTTTGACACATGATTTTATAACTTAACTGTTTGCAAAACACTTTAAACTTTACTGCGATTGACCTATTTGACATCTCTTGTATTGAAAGACAAGAGACCCTATAGCCTTACTTACCTACTAACATTATTTGATACTAGAAATGTCTAGCGAAGGAAGAACCAGAAAGCGGCAGGGACTCTCAGGTCCCCCCACAACATACAAAGTCTATCTGGGTAAAGGTTAGACTTAAGTGGCAACTGAATGCAAAAAGGAGTAGTGTGGAAGCAGTACTACTCCTGGATAGTGGCGCTACGGGAGCTGTACTCAGTAGCAGATGGGTAAAAGACACTCAAATGCCCTGTGTCCGAAGGAAGACTCCTTCCCCCATATTAGATGCAGGTGGAAACAATATTCCAGGATCAGTTCTCCATTATACCAAGGCAATAAAGATGAAGATAGGAGACCACACAAATAAAATGAGCTTTGAAATTGCAGAAATACCAGAGGGCAAAGTTGATGGGTATCTTCCAATGTCCTGGCTCTCTGAGCATAACTTGGACATTGATTAGGAAAGGGGTATAGTAGCCTGGTGGTCAGTATACTGTAAGGCAAATTGCCTAGCTGGATGTGGTTACTGGTAATTAGAATTCATCACTGAGGAAGAAATGATGGCTGAGAATCAAGGATCTGTCCATCTCCTTGGGATGGCTAAATTCTCAGATAAAGATGGGAATGATATCGCAATAAAGCTCCTCCCAGAATATAAGGACTTTAGTGATATCTTTAGTCAAGAAAGGATATAGTCCTTACCACAACACTCTAAGTATGATCATAAGATTGAACTACAGATGGGAATGATTCCTCCTTTTGGTCCAATCTATCCCCTCTCAGAGAAGGAACTAAAGGCACTCCATGAGTACCTGGATGAGATGCTAGTGACCACAAAGATCAAGAGATCTAGCTCACCAGCCAGTGCTCCTATATTATTTATGCCAAAGCCAGATGGTACACTACAGTTATGTATTGACTATAGAGGACTGAACAAGATAACCATGAAGAGTCATTATCCCCTCCCACTAGTGAATAAGCTGAGGGATAGACTTGGGAAAGCAACGGTATTTACCAAGTTAGATCTGAAAAACAGTCACCTTTGGGGAATGGCAAAGGGTGAAGAACAGGAGACTACTTTTCATTGTCAGTATAGCTTATATGAGTATACCGTGATGCCTTTTGGGTTATGTAATGCACCATCTACTTTCCAGAGGATGATAAATGATGTATCTAGAGGTCTACTAGATGAAGGAGTCATCACTTATATAGATGATATCCTGATCTACTCAGAGAATATAGAGGAGTATGTTGCTTTAGTTAGGAGAGTAATGGAAAAGCTGCGAGAAGCAGCCTTATGCATTAGCATCAAGAAGTCAACCTTCTACCAGAGAGAAGTTGAATTCCTAGAGTATAAGATATCTGATCATGAGATATCAATGACAATGGAAAAAGTGAAATCGATCAAGAACTAGTCAAGTCCAAAGAGCGTCGTTGAAGTACAAAGCTTCATGGGCTTTGCCAAATTCTACCGAAGGTTCATCAAGAGTTTAGCAAGATAGCAAGACCATTGACAGACCTGACAAAGAAGGACATTAAATGCAACTGGACACAAGCCTGCATGGAGGCTTTAGAACAATTGAAGGAGTTGTTTACATCCAGCCCTATTAGAGCACACTTTGACCCTAACTGGACAACAAAGTTAGAAACCGATGCAAGTGACTTTGCATTAGGTGCTGTTCTATCCCAGCTCTGTGAGGATGAGAAATGACACCCGGTGGCCTATCATAGGAGGAAGTTCGTACCAGCTGAGGTGAATTATAATGTCAATGATAAGGAAATGATCATGATTGTGGTGGCATTCAAAGAATAGTATCATTTACTGAAGTCTGTCACTGATCAAATTGTTATATATACTGATCACAAGAATCCTGAATATTGTACGTTAACAAAATTAACTGTACATCCATGATCCGTGGCAACGCAACCCTCCTCATCACCTCTCACTTTGAACACCACCTAAAGAAATTCCTCTACATCAACCAAAACTCAACCAATTTTCCTAATTCTTTTGTTTTAAGAAACCATGCCTCCTATTCTTCACAGTCATGCCAAAAAGCCTATTCTCTCCAAGCACCTCTCAGAGTTTACCAGGGGGAGAATTCTCGAGTTACATGAACCTCAAATGAGCTATCGCCAAATTTCCCACTACCTTGACATCCCCCTCAACACTATTAAAGATAGTATCTTAAAAGGAGATCAAGAGGGCCAGGAGAGAAAGGGTAGAGGAAGATATCCTAAAACTACCAAGTTGCAGGATGATGCTATGGTGGAGGAAGCTCTCAGCTATCGCAATACTAGCTATTCTGAGATTGCCAAAAAAGTTGCTCCCAATATCTCTTCTATGACAGTGAGGAGAAGACTTCAACAAAAGCATCTAAAAAAGTGGTTGGCACAAGAAAAGGTTCATTTGGATGAGGATCTAGCTCAAGAGAGATTGGAATGGGCATTAGCTTATAGGCATTGGACAAGAGAGATGTGGAGAAGGAAGGCAATGTGGGGAGATGAGGTAGCTGTGGAGAGAGGAGGAGGAAAGAGGAGAAAATGGATATTTAGATATCCAAAAGAGAAGTGGGATAAGGATTGTATTAAGCCTGCTGCTAGGAGAGGAGAGAGGAAGATTAGCCAAATGATGACTGGTTGTTTTTATGGTCAAACTCATGGTCTCTTTTTACCTGTTTTTCCTGATCCTACTTCTGCTAGGGGTGGAGTGACTGGAAAGTCAATTATTAATGTTTATGATCATTATGACTTTCTAGGGATATGGGAGGATATCAGAGAAAGGGTTGGAGATGAAGAGGTATTTTTTATCATTGACAATGCTAAGACTCACTTGCTTTTTAGGAGATGGCTCAGAGTGCAGGGAATTACTCTTCTGGAAATTCCTGCCTATTCACCAGATCTCAATCCTATTGAGAATGTTTGGTCTCTGGTGAAAGATAAGCTTCACAAGAACTATCCTGAGCTCTATCTCATGAAGGGTCCTGTTGATGAGGTCAAAAAAGCAATAGAGGAGGCCATTACTAATTGTTGGGAACTTCTTGACCCAAAGGTTTTTGATACTTTGGCAGGATCAATGGTAGATAGGGTGGAAGAAATTATTAAGGCTGATGGATGGTATACTAAATATTAATTTCTACTATGTATTTACATTTTTTTAATTTTTTTTTGGTTTTCATGATGGTGGGGTTGGTGGGGTAGTGGGGTTGCCATGGCCGAGTTTTTCTGTCCGTTGATGTACGGTTATTTTTGTTAACGTACAATACTTTAATAGTACCAAGATACTGAAAGAGACCGCAACACTGCTGGGCGCAATTCTTACAACTGTTCAATTTTAAGGTTATCTACCGTGAAAGTAGTTTGAACGAGAAAACAGATGCATTGTCAAGGCATAGGGACTACTGCCTTCAAGGGGGGGTAATTCTCAACCAAAACCCGAAATAACCTTTTTCCTCCTGGTCAATGGGTTGTAAATGAGGAGCAGGACATATTGCGACCACAGGTATTGCAATCTTGCCAAGGCTATCGGTTGCAATCTTCCTTTTTGGAAGTGCTTAAGAAAGCAACTAGTGGAGATGACAAGTACATGGGCATATTCAAGTCAGTCATTAGTGGGCAGAAAGATGTTGAACTTAGTTTTTCAGTAGAGAAGGACTTACTACTATATAAGAATAGGTGGTACATACGCGAGGACAAAGGGTTGAAGCAAGCGATCATGGAGACAGAACATGATTCCCATAATGCGGGACACTTTGGGACATACAAGAGAGTTGGATGAATCAAGGCAAACTTCTACTGGCCAAAGATGAATGAGCATATTATGGAGTATGTGCGTACTTGCAATACATGTCAAAGGAGCAAGACAATCCGGCATAAGAAATTTGGATTACTTGAATCAATTGAGGTACCAATAAGACTATGGAATGATATTTCTATAGACTTTGTTATAGCATTACCAGAGTTTGAGAGATATACAAAGATATGGGTCATTTTTGATCAATTCTTGAAAATGTCTCACTTTATACCATTGACAATGGAGGTGTCTGTAGAAAAGTCGGCATTAATATTCTTAAAGGAGATATGGTGCCTACATGGGCTCCCAGAATCGATAATCTCAGACCAAGATAGCTGATTCACCTCTAAGTTTTGGGCAAGCTTGATGAAGTTACTACAAATCAAGCTTAATATATCATAGGTTTCTACCCAAAAACTGATAGGCAGACTGAACAGGTGAACCAGACTTTAGAACAATATCTTTGAAGCTATTGCTCATATCAGCAAGACGATTAGGTGTCTTTGTTACCATTGGCAGAGTATTTGTATAATACTTCTACCTCAGAATCTACTAGGGCTTCTCCTTTTGAGATTAACTATGGATTCAACTTTCGTACAAACTGATTAGGCATAGTTCCAGATAGCCAAGGGATTCATCCAAGCAGTAAGCTCTTGGTATGGAACTGGGAAGGTTCATGGCAAGAGGTTAGAGAAACCTTACAAGGGGCACCAGAAAGGCAATAGAATTGGCATGACCAAAAGAGGCTACCATCTCCAGAATACATGGTAATGGAAGATATGTCCAATGGAGTCACAAAAAAGTCCAACTGGGTAATGTTGAACTGAAAGAACATCAGGACAAAGAGGCCAATGGAGCAGTTAGATCACTGAATGTTTGGCCCCTTTGTGGTTAAACGAAAGGTAGGGTCCCAGGCATATGAGCTCAAACTCCCAGCTCATTGGTCAATCCACCCCATATTCAATGTCAGTTTACTGGAACGATACCACATTGATCCAGTAGGTAGGGCCCAGAAGGAAGTTCCGTTACCTGATATTGTAGACAATGAGCCAAGCTATATTGTTGAAGCTATCCTGGATAGTCATTGGTATGGCAGGATAAAGATGAGTTCCCGCCACTGTTTCGTTCAATACTTAGTAGCATGGGAAGGTTATAGACCAGAGGAGAATACATGGGAACCTTTTGAGATGCTAGGAGAAACGGCCATAGAGGCCCTTAATGGTTTTCACTAGAGGTATCCATCCAAGCCAAGGGATCACCGCATAGTAGATGTACTGAAGCTGGGAAATAAAAGATATGAGTAATGGTCCAGGGCAGACATTAGAGAAGAGAGGAGTCGTGTAACAACCCACCAGAGGGTGTCTTACAGTAAACTATTCTTACACCCATACCGGAGAATTTGAGGTCAATGGGTAAGTGTAGTTTGGTTCACTATAGTGGACAACTACGCATACTATAAGATTATAGTATAAAAGGCAGGGTCAGGAAAGGCTCGTGTAACGAGGCCTGAGTTACCCTGCTATAAGGTCTGAGTTACCCTGACATGGTACCCAAGTTACCCTACATAGCATATTGAGGTACTTACTTGGGGCAGGGGGCAATCCTATAAGGATTGGGCACCCCAGTAAAATCTAAAGACAACAAACCTGGTAGCCTTTGGGGGGCTATAGGAGGAGCTACAGGGTTCCGAATGACCCAGGATTTTACAGAGATATTCCTAACATCCCACTGCGGTCCCAGTGTAAGGACCGCATGTCATGGGCTTACAGTTGTTGAGTTGCTTTATTCCTTACAAAAGGAACTGAGTGGAGGCACTCTTGTAACACCACATTGGTTGTCACCGTCCATCCAACCAGATGCTGTCCGTAGGATATATGAGAGGATATAGGGTTTACTTCAGAAGGAGGGCTATCCTCTGGTACCAAATATATGTAAAACGGACAAGAACTGAAGGAGTTACTCAGGTAATACCGGAAGGGTAGTCCAGAGCCTCCCAGGTTGTCCCGGGGTGGCCTGGAAGATGTTGAAGCATCTCCAGGCAGGTGAATCACACATAGGCGCAGCTTGTGCTCAATCACTGTAAGACTATTACGGTTATTTGAGAACTCTAAGAGCATGACTCTTATCACAGTAGGGGTGCTTTTGGGGAGTTAACTGTGGGTAGTACCCACCAGGCCAATTAAGCGATAATGGTGCATGAGGCTGACTGGAAGAACAGCAAGAGCGGTAAAACTCGATGGAGAAACAACTTTGAGATGATTACCAGGGCGTAGAAAAGAGAGTGGTTAAGATAGGTAAAGAGCGTAGTGAAGAGTAATCCTTGTTATTCTTATTGAACTATGTGCGGTATCCTGGTGTTTAAATACACAGAAACGAGAAACAGTTACGACTGAAAGATGGGGAAACATAAACGTAACTGTGATACACTCTAACAATCAACGACACTCATGTCCATCACTTGTTATAAATAAAACTCATAAAAGGAAAGTATATGCAAAAGCTAAGTTATCTGAAAATAGAAATGATGTGACTATAATAGTTGGAAGAGTGTCGCAATTACAACCAAATAACTATCCCAAGTTCTAACTAACTATTGCACTATTTTAGCAGAGGGAAAGTACCTCATCACCCTCAATCTTCAACACCAATCACTAAGGTACCACACTGGGGGAGCTGAGTAGACTTTCCAATCAGGCAAAGGCTTGACTAGAATGAAGTAGAAGGTTCAGCTCGATCGTGAGAGCCATGTCTAGTAAAGGCTTGCATAGATGAAATGCATATGGGTATGACAGTTCATAAGTGGTATATCTACTCAGTTGCATGATAGTTCGCCACAAGCATGTCAATGATATGAAGAGTTTTTCTCCTGCAGTCGCATTAGAGATGCAGTGCTTGAAACACTTAATGTCAGAAGGAGATTTTTAGCCAGAGTGAACCGACATCTGCAAAGGAATAAGGTCCTTAGTGGTGTATGTTGGTCAGCCCAGAGGAGATGGGTGTGCTCATAATTAAGTTAGAGTAGTGATGGGTGGGAACTGGTAGTATATGATATTCTACTTAAACTATATGTGAGTCCCACTCTACTCTGGCAATCAACTACCTCTCAAGAAACTTACTGAGTGAAGCTGCAGCTTAACAATATTAAGTTTTACTGTTTTGATTCTTCTTTACTGTACTGTTGATTATTGCTTCTGATCTTTGAGTCACTTCAGTCTGGTTGCAAACTTGGGATCCATCTTCCCTTAGGGCACCCCCATTACACATACCCTGAGGAGCTCATGGATCAGTTGCAAAGAAAAAAATAGTTCTCTAAGATAGATTTCTAGTCTAGTTACCACCAAAACTGAGTTTCTACAGAAGATATTCAAAAAACTGTATTTGTAGGGCCTGATGGCCTATTTGAGTGGCTAGTCATACCCCAAGGCATTACAACAGTACCAGCTTGGGTTATGAAGATGATTGAAGATGTATTGGAGAAGCACAAAAGCTATTGCATTGTTTTTCTAGATGATGTCCTAATATTTTCAGATATCCAAGAAGAATATGAGCAATATGTTCAGAGTGTTCTGGATTCTATCTGCTCTCACAACTTCCTACTTAAAGAGAAGAAATACTCTTTTTTTGTACAAGAAGTTAACTTCTTGGGCTTTGATTTACGAGAAGGAGGGGTATGTATTATAGCAGAAAAGATTAAAGCAATCACAGAATGGCCAATGGTAAAATCACCATCAGATGTGAGATCATTCTTGGGACTTGCTGGTATCTATTGCAGGTTCACTCCTCATTTTGCATTGCATGCCCTGCCACTCTTTAAATTGCTAAACTTGGATCAAGCTACATTTGATAAGATAATAAGTGATGCAGTAGTGGCTCATAAAGTGGAAAAAGTAATAATACGGTTAAAGGAAGTAATTATACAACATCTAGCCCTTGTCTTCCCTGAGCCAGAGAATCTGGATTTTATTATATGGACTGATGCATCTGGATTTGCAGAGGTGGTAACACTTCAACAAGTTCAAGGAAAATCAATAGCTGGTGTAGAAGAAGAGAGAATATTAACTTATTTTCCCCAGAGGTTGACAGATGCAGAAATGAGATACTCAACATATGACAAGGAATTACTTGCCATTCAGGATGCTCTAAGTCATGGGCATTACTACTTACTGGGAGGTGAATGTAAGATCCAAGTCTTTACTAATCATGCCAGCCTCCTCCATGTTTTAACATAACCAAGACTTTCATCTAGACAGATGCATGTATTGCAGGACCTTCAAGAGTATAACATGGAGATTGACTACCTCCTAGGTGCAAAAAACTACATTCAGGATGCCTTGAGTTACATCTTCCATCTCCGCTACACCTACAGTTATTGAAATTTATTACCTATTTGGGAACAACTCAACACTATAACTGTGAGGAAAATCATCACCACTTTTTCTCTCCTCTCCCCCCATCTAGGAGGGGTCAGGAAGACCACTTTCCATCACTTGTTTGCATTCAGGTATCCCCTCCTCACTTCCCTCTCAAGGTCTACCCTCATGAGGTTACTCATTCCTTCCTTCCAACATCTCACAATATTGGTTGCCTTCCTTACCCCACTTTTGCTTCACCTCGCTTAGCGATTGCTACAGTCAGGTTTTTTCATTCGGTCTTTCTACAGATAGCCAGGAATACAGTTAGCAGTAGGAGAAAATATTTCAACAGCCCACAGTTGATTTCTCTATTTCATTTTCTATTAAAGAGCTGCCTTATCAGACATGAATGTGATAACTGATTGTACATCCTACTAAGTGAATACTACCCTCCTGACCCATCCCCTCTCTAGACGATTGACTAGTACTCTACTGCCCACCTATCCTCTCCTCTGATGCCTTCCTCCCCCTGGGATCCCCTCTAGAAGTGATGCTATCTCTCATATCACAAGGGACTATACAAGAGATATGGTAATACGGTAAGTCAGCTTCGATTCTATACCAGCTAGTACCTTACTACCATTTCATCCTCTGATCAACTAGCACTCTACTGCCACCACTACCCCCTCTTCTCAGGTGGGTGCTGGGGTTCCTTGCTTCTGCCACACCCCTATCATAAGAGCTGATCTCCTTTCAACTCCCCAGCATGGACCTTTTTGTCCACACATACATTTATCCAACTTCTGCCAGGGCTCACACCCATAAGCTAAGTTTAGACTGGTTCTTAAGTTTGGGTTTTAGGTTTCTTTGTTAGGTGTACTGTCAGGAGTTTGGTTTTCCTAGTTACTGTATGACGTTGGTGGGATTTCATATTTTTGTAGTTTATGGGAGTGGCTGCTTGTTAGGATAGTTTTTTCGACAAGGTCTTTGGGCCATGGTTTTTCTATAGCTTTCCGGGACCTGGTCCTGGGTCAAGGTTTTTTGATGCTAGCATCATTGAGACTACATGTGGATTTTGTACCTTAAATGAAATAAAATCACGAATTAAAAAAATAAAAATAAAAAAGAATGCCTTGAGTCGATGACCAGATTATAAAGAGCCACCACTTCCATTAGGATACTTCCCTGAGAAGGTTAGCTCTGGGGAACTTGTTACCTTGATGGTAACGGAAGGAACAGCTTGGCTGAAGAAGATAAAGAAATGTTACACACATGATCCATATTTTAAAGATGTCCTGGAAGGCCTTGTTAGGGGTAATACCAGTCAAGAATCGTTAACTTTGAGTGCCAGAGAAAGGCAAACCAAGAGACTGTAGCAACAAGCTCAATCAAAGTTATACTGAGTTAATTCAAAGAGATTTCTTATCCACACCAACACTAGAACACTGTGCATACCTAGTAATAGAGAGCTTTATCAATCTATCTTCTATGAAGCTCATGATAGTCTATCAGAAGGACACTTTAGTGCAAGATGTACTGCATCTACAATATCTCAACACTTTTACTGGCTGAAGTTGTTTCAAGAAACAAAGAAGTATATTCATGTATGTGCAACTTATCACTGGATGAAGAGTTCAAACCAGGTCCCATTTGGACTACTGCAGCCTCTTGATATTCCTCAAAATAGATGAGAATAGATTGTAAACATTGATTTTATTACAAAATTACCCACAACAGACTCTGGAAAAGATACAGTTATAACTATTATAGATAGATTGACAAAAAGGTCAAACTGGGTAGCAACAACTGAGAAAATATCCTCTGCAGACTTTGCACAGTTATTCCTGGAATCCTATGTTCACTTACATGAGCTTCCAGATATCATTGTATCTGACCAGGATGTCCAGTTTACTTTAGATTTCTGGAAACAATTGATGAAAATCTGGAAAACTAAGCTTGCTATGAGTTCTGCATTCCACCCACAGATATATGGACAGACTGAGAAGGCAAATTGTATTGTAGAAAGATATTTGAGAGCATATACTACAAACCATCAAAGTAGCTGGGATCAGCTTTTACCACTGGCTCAATTTGCATATAACTTGACTGTTCCAATAGCCATAAAGATGATACTTTTCAAAGTAGATATTGGCTATGTCCCCCAAATGCCTCTAGATACTATCACTACTACAAGACATAGTCTTATCACTAAGACTCACAGCAGGGGTAAAGAGGTAAATTCACAGAGTTTCAGTCAAACATTTGCTGAACAAATGCATAATATCCTTCTCAAAATATAACGGAACCTTTTTCAATCACAGGAGCAGTCAGTAATAGCTGCAAATAAATATTGATCACCTCATACATTCCAGGAGGGAGAGAAGGTATACATATCAACTCACAATCTCCCCTTAACCTATATTACTGATGATACTCAGAAGGGAACATCAGATAATACTCATAGAAAAGCCTTACAATACCAGTCTATGGGAGAGTTTGAACAACGGAAAGCCAGAGGAGAGAATGCCTTTGAAATTATAGATTTTCCAAAGTATTGGAAACTCTCTCAAATCATCAATGTGGATAAGCTGAAGAAATCAAATGTGGATCACTCAAGACCCCAAGATAGCCTACCCTCACTTTGCATTGAACAAAATCATAGCTTTGAGAATGCTGCAGGTTCTTTTGAGTTAGAGAGGATTGTTTCAAGAAGAAGAAATCCAGAGATGAAAGGACAAATTGAATTTGAAGTTAAATGAGTAGGGGAGAAGGAACATATTTGAGAGCTACTGGAGAATCTTACTCATGCAGAGGAGGCACTGGTGGAGTTTGAAGCATCTGAATCAGAAAGAAATACTATCATACCAAGTCTTTATAGAAGTAGAAGGAAACAGAAGCAGAGATTACTTAATTTACTACATAGTACAATTATAGCAGAACGTGAGGATGGAAAGTGGTTTATTGTTGCAGGAAAAGCAGGAGAAGTATATATAATAAGTAGTCAAAGCACCCCAGAAATAGTCAAGGTTGAAAATAGTGAAGAAGGATATTAGCCTGGGAATGAAACTTTTTTTAAAGGGGATGTAGATGTAGTATTATATTATGTATAGACCACTTAGGACTATATAGTTAGGGACTTCTCTAGCAGAGTACAATTAGGTAGATAGCTTGTAGCTAGAGAGGGGGTATCCTTACACAACCAACCATCAATCTACAAACCTTCACCATTCCCCTTTTGTGTACATCACTTTATGACATGCAAAAAATTACATATAGACAAAATATTGACAAATACCTGCTCCTTTTAGAAAACCTTCATATTAGGGCAGAACTGACAGGAGTTGTATGGTGAGTTCTAGTAGAAGATAAGCTACCAGAATAGATAATATGAAAGCTTTCAAATAAAACCCATGATCCAGACAACCAATGGTTAACCAAACTACAGCTGTAGGAAAGATCAAAGAAGCATTCTTGCAGTGACAAAGCCTCACCCAATATACCCCAAAGGTTGAAGAAAATACCACAAAAAGAAAGTTTAGTCATAATAAGAAAGACTCTTAGAAGTAGTTCATAAGAAAACCATGGACACCACTAGCAAAGGCTGGCAACTCAAATTGGAAAATAAGAAAGAATACTTCTGGAAGTAGTGCTCAGAAATTTGAGCATACAAACTGGAAAAAGGCACATAAAGGTGTCATCTAAGCTGCAATAGATAAAAGATGGGAAACTAAGGGATTATGTACTTGGTGTAGTCTGACTACCTATGCCTGAAAAATGTGCTAGAAAACAGTGGTCATCAGTTCAATCACTAAAGGCCACCTAGGAATGAGAAAATTTATGAAGTTGGAGGTACAAGGTCCTAGAGATAGGCCACCTTAGGTCAACTAAGTAGTCAGAGAAAAGTCACCCCCTCACAGATGAGCCTTGTCAGACAAAGAAGATGGATAGAGATGGGAAAAGCTACTGTTAGACCTGGGAGACTGAGATAGCTGAAAGAAATTCCCTAGGTCTGTAACATCTAGCAAAAGTTAGGCTAGCAGAATATCTTTAAAAAGCTAAAGACAACTACAGTTCCTCAGTGATACGTGTCCAGAGGAAGAAAAAGGTACCATACAGTGATAGCATATGGGTAGTCAAGAGATAGCCTGAACCTAAAATTGAGAGAATTAGTCCCTGAGAAACTGACTCTTTACCAATCCCTCCCTGTATCACAAATAGGGATGCCCCCTTGATGGTCACCATTTAATTATTATGGTTGTAACATCGTGATACTGACTTGGGTCTTCATGGAAGTCACAAAGCTTCAAAGAGCATGAAAGGTGAAAAAGATACAAAGACTACTGAGTAAATGATATAAGCAAAGTGGCTCTAGAGGTACCAGGTTATTAGAAATTCATATAGGAGCCTCTCAGCAGAGGGTTAAGACCATTAGTAGTAGCTTGTCCAATAACTGAAAATTATTCTTATCTTGTCAGTTTACCTAAGGAGACCTAATTGGTTGAAATAATAAGGGCATTATAGTAAACTCAATACTTTTCACCTACTGTGACAGGTTTTACCTTACAAAAAGACCTCAGCACAACTTTACAAGATGCCCAACATCTATAACAAATATACTTTAGTTCCTATACATCTTTACTTAGTACACATTCTTACTTGGGACCAGGAACTTCTATCCTTTATTTCTAGACAATCATCAGTTTCTGTACACCCTATGAGAAACATCTGTACAAAAATGCAAGTATATACTAAGGTACATCATAGTACCATCATTATCCTATGTTGAATCTTTCTCAAAGTACAGTGAAGTCCAAAGGTACTATACTACACTAAATCAACTTTTTCATCCAGACAAAAATTTTGTTCAAGGAAAGATCTTAAATACTCTATAAATATAAAAAATCCTACTAAGGTCTATACTCAATTTTGGTTATAAAATCTGAGATGTTAAAGTAAGAATGAATTAATATTGAACTGTTGGGCAAATAGCAAAAGACTATTGCCCCCAAACTTACTCTTTATAACTGTCCAGAAGGACTAGGGTATATATATGTAAGAGATCAGTGCTACTAGATCCTGGTCTTGTAAGACTCAGGATCAAATACCTTTGTTATAAGTAAAAAATTAGTCAGAGAACTTCAAATTCCATGTGAAACTCAACCTACTCCTATATTTATGATAGGGTTTACTGGAGAACCCACTCCATCAGGAGGAAAGCATTATATATACCCTCTGAGGTTGGAAGTTGGAGAAAACTGACATGTTACCGAAGTTTCATGTGAGGTCACCCTAATAAAATAACTGAGGAATGATAATCCTATATAGATAGTGGCATACTGAACACCCTATAGCAGATATAGTCAACTGTTAGGCATATGGAAAAAAGGGCCAAAATTACACAGCCTTTACTCAGGATTATTTCTACCATACCCCTGCAGCCCCCATGTAGGGACTAGGCATAATCACGGTATTACAGCCGAGCTGAGTCCCAATACTTTAGCAATGACAAAGGACACCTTCAGCATAACACTGTCTACGTTGTCGCCGTCTGTCCGACCAGATCCTGTCCATAGGATATATGAGAGGGTACCTTTGGCGACTCATGAGAAGTAACTCGAAGAAATTTGGTAAAGTTTTGAGCAAGCTATTATCTTGTAGATTAGTCATTAAATGTTATGGCTGATAAGTAATGGGACAATTTGGGAAGAAACCATTAGTGACCTGAATATCATGAGCCTATGGTACCAAAGGGTAGCCATAGAACCAAGCCTCTTGCTTTGAAAGAAGTAGCACCCCAAGAGGGTCTGCTCGAGAATAGGTATGAGAGGTTTTCACCCGATGAGCTATTGGTTTGATCCAGGGCCAAAAGTCTTTCATGTCCAGTGGGACTCATGATGCATAAATATGCAATGCAATGGCCATACTCATTCATTAAAGTTGATCATTTTATGTTTTGAGGCAAAACAATTAGTATAGTTGCTATTAGGGCAGCATACTCAATATAAGTTCATATAGCAGAGAGATTTAAGACTACCTACTGGCAGAGTGTTCACACCCCGAGAAATGATAGGAGTTTGAAGAGATCAAAGCTAAGTGGGACAAATATTCTCAGGGTCAAGAGTGTTCACACTCAGGAAAAATAAGAGGTTTTTAGTGATGGTACTTAGATAGTATGGGAGTTAGTTGTAACCCATGATAATCCAGATACGGAATATAAATATCAAGGTACTCATAGCTATTAGAAACATCAAGCAACGGAGAAGAGATCTTATTAATATATTTATTATTACTCTTGAAAAATTCATTACTCACTCACAAAACTTTCTGAGTCTACCTTGACAATCTTCATCTTTATCTTACTTTACCTTACCTTACTTCAAGAAGCATATGGCTTAGACCAATGGACACTATCGACAGTTGGGCTACCTCATAACATCAACCCAGCAAAATGAAACTTTAAGGTGCCCAGATGTCTTAAGCATATACTTCAAGACCCAAACACCAGTAACTTGACAGATTGGGATGATATGTTTGAATGGGAAGATGACATTACTCCCAACCCAAATGCAAGGATCATCTATTGTATTTTTGCCATCTCAGAAACCTCTGAACAGGTAAAAAACCTGTTACCTAAAGTATATCATATATATGTTAATCTTTTTCTACTTACAACAGTGGTAAAACTAGCCTCATAGGGAATATTCAATCATGTGATTGACCTACATCCAGGTACTACCCTACTATGGGGACCTATTTACAAACTCTCTATATCTCTATTGGAAACTTTAAGAATCTACCTAAATAAGATACTAGAACAAAGGAAAATATGGTCTAGCAAATCACTATTGGCAGTATTTATCCTTTTTGTACCAAAACTAGACAGAGATCTTTACCTCTATATAAACTACCATGGTCTTAACAAAATAACAGTTCACAACAAATATCCTAATGCACTAATGTCAGAACATAGAGATCATATGGTTGATTCCACTATTTTTACAAAATTAGACCTCAAAGATTGTTTTCATTTAGTATGAATCAAGGAAAGAGATGAATAGAAGATGGCATTTCATACTCACTATGAGTTGTTCAAATATATGGTAATGCCTTTTAGCCTAGTAAATACACCAGATATATTTCAGGCAATAATGAATATAGTCCTATGGGACTTCCTTGATCATGGAGTTATTGTCTATATTGATGACATATTAATTTATTCTAACAATGAGGAAGACTACATTGAACTAGTCCAAAAGGTTCTAGCTCAACTAGGTGAATATGAGCTAGCAGTTTCCATAAAGAAATTAACCTTTCATGTCAATACAGTGAAATTTCTGAGATACATCATCACAATAGATGGAGTCTTAATAAGTAAGAAAAAAGTGAAATCCATTAAAATATGAAAAGCACCCAGATCAGTGAAGGAGGTACAAACTTTTATGAGATTTGCAAATTTTTATAGGAGATTCATAAAGAACTTCTTGGCAGTCTGTAAGCTGATTAGAGAACTTTTGAAAGTGAGTCCTTTGAAGTTTAGCTGAGGTAAGAAGCAAGAAGACACTTTTGAGTTCCTAAAAAATCAGTTTATCACAGCACCAATTCTCTATCATTTTGACCCAAAAAAAGAGACAGTGGTCAAAACAGATACTAGAGATTTCCTACTCAGTTGTATCACCTCTCAGTTTATTGACTAGAAACTTCACCCTGTGGCTTTTCTTTCATGAAAACTAGGACCAGCTGAGTAAAATTATGATTTTCATGATAAAAAACTCTTAGTGATAGTAGAAGCATTTAAAGAATAGTGCCACTACTTGGTAGGAATAAAGGTCTCAATTACTGTCTACACAGACTACCAGAACCTACAGTACTTTCTGACCACTAAGACCTGGAGCATTAGGCAAATTCAGTTGGCTCAAAAACTGTCTGATTTCAATTTTTAAATTGTTTACTCTGTAGGTACAAGAGGGGCAAGCCAGATACACTGAGTCAACAGCTAGAGTACCATCCTGAAAGGGGAGCTACACATTATAAACAATCAATCTTGAAACCACTACACTTTATTCATGTTGCATTTGTGTGGAACACTCCTAGATTCAAAGATCTCCAGTATGATAGCTTAATAGTTCAGATAGTAGAAGATGAAAAGAACTGGAATACAGAGGAAGCAGCAGCAAAAATATGCATTTACTAACTTCAGAAAGATGCTAGGAACTCTACCAGTAGATCAGATAGAGTAGCAGGACATGACCTATACAGTACTGAAGACACCATAGTCCTAGCAAGAGGTCAAATACTAGTTGGGACAGGAATAGTCTTAAGACTCCTAGATGGAACCTATGTATGAATTGCCCCACACAGTGGCTTACTTCTAAAACATAGAATATATATAGGTACAAGGACAATTGATGCAGACTATATGGGAGAAATTAAAGTCCTAATAGTTAACCCTAAGGATGCTGGTTATAAGGTCAGCAAAGAAGACCAAGTCACTCAAATTATTGTCAAAAAGATTGACAACTCAGAACTCTATGAAGTTTTGGAGTTAGACAAAACTGAACAAGCAGATTCAGGTTTTAGAAGTACTGACCTTCTTGAACAAAAAACCATATACCTACTACAAGCAGACTAAAAAGACAATCAATACTTTGATGAGACTGACATTGACAATCACTACCAACTATATTAAGAAATCAAGTTATTATTTAATGCAATAATATCAAAGGTTGATATCAGAAAGTTCAAAATAAACTTCTTAGTAAAAGTCAAGAATGAAGCAGAGCAAGATGATGAATGGTTGGGAAAAAAACAAGAGTTAGAAAGATTAAGAAATGAGGGAAAGGAACCTCCAAAATTTTGGGTACTTAAAGAAGATCTACTATACTACAAAGACTGACTAGACATTCCTGCAAGCAACAACCTCCAAACACTGATCACAAATGGATGTCATGATTCTAAAGTGGTAGGACATTTTGGACAGGAAAAAAACTCTAGGAATAGTCACATGAAACTTCTACTGGAAAGGCCTGCCAGGATAGATCCATGATTGTATTCAGTTGTATGACAAATGTAAATACAACAAATCCCTATAACATGTGAGATTTAAGTTACTTCAACCCCTACAAATAGAACATGCAGTATGGATATCAATCTCAACAGATTTTATCATCCAGCTACCAAAGTTATAAGGATTTACATAAATTATGCTAGTTTGCAGGAGAATTTTGGGAATCACTATATAAAGCTCTGGAAATTAAGTGAAGGATATCAACTGCCTATCACTCTCAAACAGATGGACAAACTGAAAGAACCAACTAAGTGCTGGAAGGCTACTTATGAAGTTTTGTCAATTATGATCAGGATGATTGGTACCAACTCCTTCTCCTATCTGAACACACTTAAAACAATTCAGTTACCAATGCATATAAAATGACCCCCTTTTACACAAACTACAGATATCATCCACAAATGGAGTGGATGAAAGAACAAGAAGCTCAAAACCCTGAAGCCATCATATATTCCCATTAGATGAAAGCAATACATGAGCAAGTTACCTATATACTTAAACATACTTGGGAAGCCATATCTAAATATCATGAGTGAAAAACTCTTGACCAACTTGATATTAAGGTTGGTAATCCAGTGATGCTAAATGGGAAAAATATATAAACAAAATGACCCTGGAAAAAGTTGAGTCTGAAATTATATGGACCCTTTGAGGTATTAGAGAAAAGAGGTGAACATGCCTTTAAACTCAAAATACTAGACTGATGGAAAATACATATAGTTTTTCATGTACTATTACTTGAGCCCTATCAGTTCTCTAACTGACCAGATCACACACAACCACCTTGTCACTCAGGAGAAATTGAAGGAGATTTAGAATAGGAAGTGGAGAAGGTGGTAAGGAGTGAAATAATCTCCTATATAAGGAGAGTCTGGAGCCACAATAAGTGTTTCTGCAAATTCTAATATTTCATGAAATAGAAAGTTTATTCTGAAAATGAAAATACCCAGGAACTGCCAGAGCATTTAGAACATACAGTGAAATTAGTGCAGAAATTTCATAGGTCAAATCTAGAGATACCTGAAAGGGCAGAGGTAGAATAATATGGAAAGGTTTTCCTTATATGGACAAGCAAATGTATAAGGTTTTTTATCCTACCATACTGAGTTCTAGAAAGGAATATTTATGGAAGATGTTTGAGATAAAGTCTAGGTAGGGAAAGCTACTGTTAGATGCATGGACTACCTTGGACCTCTCACTCACCATCTAACCATTCTATCATACCCCTGCAGCTCACTTGTAGAGAATTCACATCATTACCTTACTGTGCTGGTATTACGTTCGAACACTTTAGGATCAAATATTGACAGCCTCAGCCCAATACTATATACATCATGGCCATATATTTGACTAGATTCTGCCTGTAGGTTATATGTGAGGACACCTTAGGCGATGAGTGGGAAGTAGAATGAAGACATTTGGTTAAGGCACTGGGGAGCTATTCTCCTATATTTTAGTAGTTAAATATTGTGGTCATTAAGTAATGGGACATATTGAGGAAACTGTTAGTGACTTGGATATAGCAAGTCTATAGCACTATAGAGCTTGACTATGTGATCAAGCTCACTGCTTTGAATGAGGTAGAGTCTAAAAGACCTACTCAACAGATGGCAAGTGAGGGATTTTCTGCCTACTAAATCATTGGTTTGATGCTGGGCAAAAGTCTTATCATTTCCTGTCAAACTTTGTCATACATATTATACATGGCAATAATTTTCTTTGAGCATTAAGACTGATCACTTTATGTTTCAGGGATGAATAATTGGTATAACTACTCCTTATAGTGGCATACTCAAATTTAGTTCATATGGCTAATAAGATTGGAGACAACCTCCTGGAGTAGTGCTCAACACCTTTAGAGTTATTAGGAGTTTGAAGATATTAAAAGCTGAGCAGGACAAGATATTCTCAAGGTCAACAAGTGTTCACACTTTATCAGGATAAGAGATTTTCACTGGAGATACTTAGTTAGTATGGTTATTAGATGTCACCCACAATTACCCAGATGTAGAATATAAATATTGAGTTACTCCCAAGCTATTAGAACTATCAAGTGATGGAGAAGAGATCTTATCAATATATTAAGTTATTACTGAAAAACATTTTACACATACAATTTCTTGAGACTTGTTTCTCACCAAAGCCTACCTAATGATCTTTGTTACCTTCATTATTATTTGTGAATGGCCAAGTCCCAACTACCTCTTTCTTCAGTTGAGCTTCCCCATAACAAAAGGCCTTCCTACTCTCTCTATTGCTATTCTGATACAAAATACTTCTTACCATATACTTCTTGGATTATATCAAATTAAATTCTCATCACTCCATGAGTGAATAGGAATACATTGCAATACTGTGAAGAATATAATATCTGTTATATGTACATTCTCTTTTCCTGTGAATGAAATACACCCTGAGTTAATAAATTTATAATTGAAAATGGACATCTCATGTATATTCATAAAGAGAAGAAACCTGCCCCACGGAGGGCATAAGCAAAACTTGGCTTTGCTGGGAGCATATCTCACCACCAGAGTGACCTACTTCGTAAAAAGCATATGCCCTTGGTCAAGAGCATATGCTCTTTATCGAAGGGAATTCTTTGCCAGGGAGATGGAACATATATTTTCTACATCTCATCACTAATTACACCTCACCCCCTTCCCCACCTAAGCATGCTCCAACCTCTTACTCTCCCACCCTGGCCTCAAATACTCCCCATCAAACCCAAACCGAAACGAACTAGTCACCGCCGCAACACTTTTAAGCTCAATGTTATCCAACTTGGCGCCACCTTCCTCCTGCGCCCAAATACTCACCGCAAAGGCGTTCTCACCTCGATTATTCAGGATTCCGGGGGGTAGCGGGAGTTCGGTCTGGGGGCCAACGTGGCTGATGTACTTGCCGTACTGGTAGCCGTTGATGCAGATTTGCACGCGCGCTTTGGTGGTGGTTGGTGCGGCTATGGTCGCGACGAGGGGGATGTCGTAGTCTGAAGGGAGGTTGAGGTGGGAGGTTGTTCGTTGGTGGGGTTAGCTTGGCTAGGAGGGGGGGATATATAGAATTCGATTCCGGCAGAGGCGAGTCCGTCCAGAGGGGTCTTGCGCGGCCAGGGGCCGTCGTTGGAGCCTGGGAGTATCCAGCCTTTGAAATTGTCAATGCTGGTTTACTCTAATTAAAAGTGCGGAAACAGTCAACATACCCAACCGCTCAGCCTGAAGACCGCCCTCGTTGTATATCCTCCTAACCATATCAACCGGACTCTCCCCACCGGCATTCCCGGTAAGTCTCCTCTCAGAGAATGTCGCGTTGCCACGCAACGTTGCTTCACTAACTCCACGAGGATTTCTAGGTCCATAAGGACCTACAGAATCCTGATCGTGTCCGATGTAATCTAAGACGATAAAAAGCACGTTTCCAGCGGTGTTCAAGGTCTTTCCGCTAAAAGGAAGTTCTAGGATCGCAGAGTCGTTGGTGGGTGAGCCAGTCCAGCTATCATACCCAAAAAATCGCCGTTCAGCCAAACGCTGTATCCGAAGGCGGATCCACCGCTGGAGCGAAGCTTCACGCCGGTTGCGCCGACGCCATTGAATTCTCCACGGTAGAGCTTGTAACCTGCGTGGAAGCCGTAGTCGTCTGGGTGTAATACAGGGTATGTCGCTGGCCTAGTTGGGTTCTGGGTAGAGTTCTTGTTGGCGAGTGTCCATTTTGAGTCGTCATATTTTGGCATCCGCTCGGGGATTGAGTCACTGTACTTCCAGCGGAGACTCTTCAAGCCCGGCAGGTGGATTCTCGAGGAATCTGCACCAGCAACGGTGCCGACTAGCGAGCCATAGGCGTTTCTGGAGATGTCGTTTGGTGTTCGGCCGTTCCAGCGGACGCCCTTTGGTGCGAAGACTTCGACGGTGGTGGTAGAATTGAGGTCACCCTTGATTTCGGCACGGCCACCGGAGATCTCGGCATTTCGGACAAGGTGAGGTCCGGTTACTAGGAGTTGTTGGTTCGGCTTTACGTTCGGGTTCGTGGTGAGGGCTGGTGCCCAGATATTCCATCTGTTTAATTGAATGAGCAGTGTGCTCATGTGTTACAGTCTAGTGGGGGAGTTATACCCTGTAATCCTGTCTATCATACGTACTAGCAAGATTTAAGGACCGTTGTCGAACTGAACAACCATCTGCCCACTAGGTTGGACCCAAGAAACCCTAGTATGCTGTATATATTACGGCGGTCAGGCAATAACCAATTACAAGTGATATCCAATGAACCCACCTTATCCCCATACTTCTCCGACTTCACCTCAGACTCTGTAACTTTCGGCGTAGAAACCACATCCTTAAGCATGAATTCAGTAGTTTGTCTCGCACTTGCATAAAGTACGGGGAACAGGAAGGTCATCGAAAATAGCTAACCCATCATCGCTAGACACTCTAGCATCTCCGTAAAACACATCATCCCAGATCCTTACCATAAGTTAACACTCCAGCAGAGGAATATAAAAGCGAGTATTTCCCAAAAGCATAATCAGCAACAATAATCTCGCTTTCCCTGCCATCAAGTTGGATATCTGGAACCGCGGTATTTCCGGCGCTGGTCAAGGCACGAAGAGAGAACTTCACGACGGCTCGGGGGTTGGATGTGTTCTGGTTCGCCCAGTAGAATCCGGCCTTGGTTTTTGGGTTGCGGGGGTGAACTGTGTAAATTCCGGTTGAGTTGGTGAAACTTGGAATTTCTTTACAAGAAGCTCTAATATGATATCGGGGGAAGGGGACCCACGTAGTTCCATTGCATAAAATGTCAGTTTCCCTCAAATCTCCGCTCACGCGAAGGAAGAGGCTCTGAAATTATTAGCAGCTGAGTACGCTCTGCTGGTAGGAGAGCCGAACCAAGGATTTAATAGCCTGCATTTTATCGCGAGCCATAGGAGATTCTGTTAATTGTGCGCTATAATGTCTGATCTACAACACATTTAGCTCAACCACCCCCACAGCTAGAATAATTGAACTTACGAGTAAACTACTGGAGCCGCTACGTGGCCCGTAATGGAAGGTGAGCTGGGGGGTATACAGAGGGTTTTAAGGATACTTATCAGTTGGTCCCTCCATATCTGTGATCTAGCATTAGCTATCATTTCTAGGTTAAATGATTAAGTATGGTTACTTACGTTATGTGAAAACTTATCAGCAAGATTTTTTGTGTTACCAAAGCCTTGTAGAAAACGTCGGTAAACTCTATACCTATGTATCCTAAAATCAGAGGGGATCATGATTTATCATTCACGGTTGGCAAACTCTAACCTGTAAGTTGGGCACAGTTCCCATAACCGTAACCGCCCTATCTATGCTATTTGAGCCCTTGCCTTTAATTCCAGGGACGTTAATACATACGGATCAAAGGCTCCTCCCTGATACTCGGGAATGTGAGATGGTTGAGTTCCAGAGTAATTGGTAAACCCTAGGCAGGTTGGCCCCTCGATCTTGGAAGGATACACACAGGGTTAGGGGAAAACATACATTGGTAATAAGTCTTAACGATGTTAAACCCTCCACCGGGATTTGCGCAATTGAAGCCATTGGGATACGAGTCCTAATATCATTAGCTCCAGCCACAGCCATGTGCTTTGTGCCAACTCACAAGACCGTAAATATCTATTCACAGTTAGTCACCCGGCGTTTTGCATCATGAAACTTCACTCTAAACTTACCGACTGGTCTACCGACATCCAAGTAACCCTTGGACCAACTCCAACCTCGCATACCTACTAATTTTAGCAATCCACAAACCATACATTTTGAACTTTCCCCAAACCTTTCTCATTATGTGCAGAAGGAACAACTACTCCCCCAGCCTTAAACGCTTCACCAATCTGGACCATATACTTAACACCAGTCCACTCCCTATCACACCAATTAACAACTCACAATCCCTCTCGGGGAACATGCAAAAGACTCACGGATCACGATAAGCTTCAACAAACTCACTATCCCACAAATCAGCAACCAAACCCTCCCAATCTTCCCAGGAAAACCTACTTCTCATGCTGGTTCGGAATTACCGGACCCCCTTTATCAATTCCATCCCTGGCGAAAATCTTTCCCACTTCCGTAATAAACGGCAACTAAGCCTGATAATTCCTACAATAAGGCACTCCCATCAGTCCAACAACTTTTGCAACAACCATCAACCCAGAAACCTACTTCTCATCCGAAGTCCTAGGAATACCCCACGCTCCTGTCGTCGTCCAGAGCGCCACGCCACGCCCACTGGTCTCCGCATTAATGTAGGGGCCCGATTTCGTAATCACCCAGATCCCAGCTTGCTTCGCATAGTCGAACAAGTGCTGAATGTCCAGCGCGGCAGTCTTGAAGTCTAGCATGTCGGGATTGGGCGAATGGTAGGCCCAGAAGAAGTATATGCTCACGGCATTGAAGCCGCTGGCGCGCAGCTTCTCGAATATGTCCAGTCAGAGTTCCGGCACGGGGAGGCAGGGGTAGTGGGATTCGCCGGAGAAGATGTAGACGCGTTCGTGGTTGATGTAGAGGGATGAGCGGTCCCATTCTACGACGTTGGTACGGCCTAAGAAGTTTGTGAGAATCGGGAGGAAGAGGAGGAGGGAGCAGGAAGGAAGGAGGGGGGGGAGGGTACCATTATTCTTTTGCGCAAGTGAGCCGGAAGAGAAAATACTACTCCAAAGAGCAAGATGTGTCAAAAGTCCGGATAACCTCATCCTCCAAATTCCAATCCCACTCACTCCAAACTCTCGGAACAGTGGAAGAATACTGGAAAAATCAATTCGAAAGCGCCCCCCGACAATCTAACATTTAATCCTTCCCCCCTCCCCCCCAAGCGATCCCCCACAATCTCACCAACAATCCCTACAACATAATACCTCCTTCCCCAAAACTGGAAAATCCAATTTATCATGATTTTTGTAACATTCGGCTACTATAGCACCGAAACGGATAAATCCCGAACCAGGAAAGAAGAGAAAAGAATTTTTTTTTTTTTGAAATCCTCCATAGAGTAATATATCCATTCATACATTCATACCCCACCACCGACCGACAGACCGACTGTCTGACTAACAAAAACACAGACAGGCAGGGCAGTGCAGGCGGGAAGGGGTAGTAAGGAAAAGCAGACTCAAAACCATAGCAAAGCCAGCAACCTTTCCAGGGTAATGTAAGGACAACACAAAACGTCCGTCCACAACTAGGCTTGCACTCCGACGATCCGCCCGCCCGCCAGTTTAGTCCAGTCCAACACCCGGCTGTTCACGATTTTCCAGGTCCCGGGAATTTTGGCTGAGATTTTGGTTGGAACTAATTCTGTGCCCATAACTTCAAAAGCTATGATATGGTACTCACGAGTTGTCGTTGTCTTTGCCACGGATGTCCAAGGCGTAGACTTGGACATGACATTACATTACAGTACACCGTCAATTCTACTCTAACCTGTATACTTACGCTACAATACATGCATACAACACGATATCATGCTGTGCCGTCCTGACAATATTAAAAACCCGGTCAGCATATTTCCTCCCTCTCTCCCTCCACGGGGCTATCGAGAGAAGGGAAACAAAAATGTACAGCACTGTATTGTAATGTGGGGTTAATAATCTATTTATTTATTTATATGCAGGTAGATGGAGTACAGTAACCTAAAAGAACACCCTTGTAGTTCTTCTACATACAACTGTTGTTTAGATGAGGAGGGGGAGGAGAAGGAAGGCATCTCGGATTATTCCTTGAGCGAGATGAGGCGGAATGGAGGGATTCCCGGGTTAAAAGTAACTTTATCACATGTGGATGTGGTGGTCGTGTACGGCAATGATAACATACCTAATTCCTCCCGTCCGGGGTTGGGCAACTTGATTGGGAAAATTGAGGGTCACTGATGAACTGGGATTGAAACTATTTACCATTTACTATTATGACGTAAAGTTACCGTGATTGTCACAAGGCACAAATTTGATCTTTTTTTTCTTCTTTTTTTCGCTTCCTTCTACATCGCAAGCAAGGAACGGATATATGTGAACTGATAATCAGTTGTTTAATTTTTAATAATTAAAAGACAAAAAGGTGTATAAAAGAGTGAGACACCAGAGTTCAGTGCCTCTCTGACGAAAGCAGGTTGAACGAAGAGAAACTTTTTTTGTGAAAGAACAAGCATGACAAGCATGAAAAAACTAGGAACTAAGAATTCAAAGCCAAGAGCAGAAAGGAACGAAAAATCTCAATACGACAAATGCTCATATTTGGGCTTCCAATCCCGCAGGATCATCCGTTACGGCCGACCCAGCGGTAGATGCATACCTCGAAAAGGTAGAGCCACCCAACTCGGTCTCCGGATTCCTAACCTTGTCGCCATGCCTCCTAAAGTATACCCGCTTGCAAAACTTCCAGAACTCAATCCCGAGGAAAAACAAGAAAGCCTCGACAATCACAATACCCCATTCCCAAGTGATCGGGGCATGCTTGAATACGACCGTGTTGAGACCAGGGATGTAAATGATTGGGAACACCGTGATGAATCCTGCCATTATACTCCAGAACAAGAAGGGGTTGCGCCAGGCGTGGCGGGCCCACATTGTCCAGATATGAGGGGGGTTTGATTCCAATCTGAAGAAACTGCGGCGCATGTGTACCATCTCCCAAGCCAAGAACAGTGCGAACCAAGTAAGGCAAGTAAATGTGGTACTTCTCGCTCTGTAAACGAGTTCACATCCATCGTGGATGCTATGGTTGCAGCCATGTCCTAGATTACCATCGCCAAAGCCAAAGACGACCAACGAGAATGAGGCAAGGCATAGAGAAGCCATCCAGAATCCGTAAACAGTTAGGTCCACAAGAAGCTCCTTGGTAAAAATACCGACTTTAAGCTATAGTAAAAGTCAGTCCCATCCCACATTATACACGGAAAAAAAAAAAGGGGGGGAACTTACATTGTGAGGTGGCCTAGTCATGACATCGTCCGCCGCCGGCTCCCAGCCAAGTCCCATATCAGGGAAACTACTGGTAATCATGATAATCCATAGAATCTCAACGGGTGCAAGCGGGAAAACTGATAGCCCTGTGCTGTCCTTGAAAGCAAGACCAATAAGAAGGGTACATGCTTGTGCAATATTTTCGGCCAACAGATGCAAAACAAACTATAGCCGAGTTGGTAAGTATGAAAATAGCTTAGCATTGGGGAGAAATGAATTACCTTTTTGATGTTATCAAACATCCGCCTTCCCTCTTCAATAGAGTTGAGGATAGAAGCAAAATTATCGTCAGTGAGCACGATATCCGAGGCGGTTTTAGCGACATCGCTACCAGCCAGACCCATACCAATACCAACATCGGCACGTTTCAGCGCAGGAGAATCGTTAACACCATCACCAGTCATTGCAACAAATTTCTTCCTACGATGCAGGGCCTCCACCATGCGTACTTTGGTCTGAGGGGTACAACGAGCGATAACCAACGGGAGAACAGGCAGGTCATCGATAGCATCATCCGAGAGTTGATCGAATTGAGCTGCGGTCATTACCATTGAAGATATAACGTCTGGTGCAAGTTGATTAACTTTCTGTGGAAGAATTCCGACTTCAATGGCAATGGCTCGGGCTGTCTGCTTATGGTCACCTGTCAACATGTGGACGTTGATTCCGGCTCTATGACAGGCCTTAACTGCGTCCGCTGTTTCTACGCGAGGAGGGTCATAGAGTCCAATAAGGCCAAGGAGGGTCATATCTCTCTCCACATCTTGACGTGGCAGGTGACCCCAATCCTCCGCCTGGGAATCCCAGGGCCTTTTTGCAAGAGCCAGAACACGAAGACCTTGGGAAGCCAATGTTTCCATATTCTTCAAGACCTTTTCTTCTTGCTCTGCATCCAGGGGGACAAGCCCATCCGCATATTGGACAGTCGTACATGCTTCCAGTACCCTCTCCACGGCACCCTTCATCAAAGCCCATTCAGAGTAACCCTTCTCTTCACCTGAGTTGAAGTTCCGGTAAATGACTGTCATACGCTTGACATCGGAATCAAAGGGATATTCAGCAAGTTCAGCCCAGCGCGGATTGTCTCCAGAGGTGAATTTCCGGCGGCCCCAATCAAACCGGCTAGCAAAAACCTGGATGGCAATTTCCGTTGGGTCTCCCCGGGCATCCCACTTTTCTGTTTCGCGATTGCGATGCACTGTCGCAAGATTGCAAAACGTAGCAACATTCAAGTACTGAGTGAAAAATTCCTTGCCAGTGAACTCAGAGGCGGGAAGCCATGGAGACTCAGCTTGCCTCTGAGCCTGCGTTTTTGGCGCCTTGCCAGGAGTATCATCAAACGGGGGCTCGACTGCGAAAGAAATCTCGGCAGAGGTTGGGTCAACCGGATTGTTTGACTCAGCAACAGAGTAGGTACCTTGAATATGTTAATAACTGAGATAAATATAAATGGAAGTGGTGATTTCTTACCTTCTGCTATAACCCATGCTTTCTTGACTACCATCTTTCCTTGGGTCAACGTGCCAGTCTTGTCGGAACAAATATTGGTCACGGCCCCCAAAGCCTCCAAAGAATCAAGCTTTCGTACGATAACGTTACGGCCAACCATGATCTTTGTTCCAACAGCCATGGTAATAGTAAGTACTACAACCAAACTGGCCGGAATCATTGAAAGCCCAGTACTGCAGAAAATTAGCTCCAGCGCATAAAAATAAACATGCTTAATATCTGAAAAGGTGTTACTCACGCAACAGCATAGAGAATGACCTCTTGACGACTGCTGAAACCGTTTGCTCCCAAGCAGATAATGGCGAAAGTGACGGCGATAAAGAACAGGAATATGGCCAACCAACTAAGCTTTCGTTGTAGGGGGGTACCCACAGAAACGCCTAGGAATTTTCCGAGCTGGTCCTTGACTGTCCCGGCACCGGCTTGTAGGTAATGATGAACTCCGGCATTTCCCTCCTCATCGCGGCGCACTGCTCGAACTCTGGACTTATCACCACGCAAAGATTGGGCGATTTTTCCGATCTCAGTTTGCATACCGGTGGTTACGACGACGGCTTTGGCACGACCCTTGGAGACTGTAGAACTTGAATAAGCCATATTGATACGATCGCCAACACCAGTATCTTCTCCCTCCTTGAAGGTAGCATTGGCATTTTTAGCAACTGGTAATGACTCTCCTGTCAAAAGTGCTTCATCTGTTTCAAAATGTGCCAAGGAAATTAGCCTAGAAACTCTTTATATGATTGGAGATGGTGAGACATATTCATTGCTTCCATTATTCTAACGTCTGCGGGAATGGTATCTCCTGTTTTGACTTCGATAATATCACCGGGTACAAGATCGGCCGAGCGAACTGTCTTTGATTGACCCGCGCGAATAACAGATGCGGTAGGCGAAGATAGAGACCTTAGCGAATCCATAGTCTTCTCCGCACTGTATTCTTGCAAGAAGCCGACAACGATATTGACGATAACAACAGCGGTAATAACAACTGCCTCGATCCAGGATTTAATGGCAAAGGAAACAACCATTGCCATTATGAGAACCTAATGTCAAAACAAATAAATAAAACTGCCCATAAATGGTATTCATTGTTAAAAGAAGAGTTCATGGAGTGGGGCAATGTACCAAACTCATCGCATTAAACAACTGTCGCAATAAAATGCGAACCACACTCACTCTGGGACCGGTATCGAGCTCATTGAGCCCGAACTTGGTCATTCTGGTCCCAGCTTCCGCATCAGAGAGCCCATCGTCTGGGTCGGTAGACAATTGGCGCACGACTTCGTCTCCGGGTAGGAGGTAGGGATCATTGGATAGCCCATTGTGCAGGGGTCCTTCACGACTTCGGGGGTGAATATCTTTGCCATCATTTTGCATGCACAAATCTTGATGACGCGCAGGGGGAGAAATTGTGGGTTGAAAGCCGAAGGCTTGTGCTCTGTTTAATCAGGCACAAACACGAATTGAAGATGATTTCTTGTGGAAAGCTGCTAATAGCAGAAGAGAGGTGGGGAAGTTTGTGTTGAGGTTGTCAAGAGGGTCGGGGGGGAGTCCGCTATCTTATATTAAAAAATAACCAGTTTAGCGTACAGTAGACATTTTTCTAATGAAGGGGACTATGTCTTACTATTTAAGGAAGTGAAGCCGGTACCAAAAAATGAAGCAAGAGATGTGACAAAGAAAAATCATCCACATGTGGGGGGTTGGAGGATGCAAAAGTCAGGGTTTGCACTGACGCGGGGGCACCCCAAAAATCATACCTGCCTCGTAACCCACCATACGGAGTAACATGAATCGTGACTTGGTCTTCTAACCAAGTTAAATCTGTGAGCCTTTAGCCCCGTTTAGCAAAATACAAAGTGATTATCAGTTTGATATCAAGCCCTATCACCTGTTGCCCCTCTCATCACTTATGGTAGTGGGGTCAATGGGTATTTACGAGTAGGCATTTGGCACTGACGGGTCATATAACACTGAGTGAAGGTTTGGCAGTTTGGTTAGGTATTTTTTAAGGCGATTGCTAAACGAGAAGATGCTCCTCTGTGCAGCATAATTCCTCTCTACGGCATAATTGGGGATGTAGGATTATCTCTTCTCAATAAAGCAAAAGGTTTCCCCAAGCTTTGCTACCGTATATCATACCCACCAAGAAGAAAAAAGCCGTCTTTTTTTTTCCCCTTCACACCTCCTTTACTCACAATTCAACCCATGCCCACGCCTATCTGATATGGCGGGAACCTTTTTAGCCTTACCCTATTGAACACTATTATCACCAACTCAAACCCCCAAATTGTGCACAAAATTAATATAGCCTATCAAAGAGTGGGAGTCTACAGTACTGGTATTCATCTGTAGGGAATCATAGGAGGCGAAAGCCGGAGGCTCCCGTTGCGGTCGATAAAGCTTTGCCGAGGTGGTGTTGTACGCCAAAATCTCACTCCATTGGGCAAACCCTGGTCCCCCTTGTACACCGGGGGGAAAAAAATAGGTTCACATTTTTGCCCCCCCGCTGTACCAGTACAGTACATCCAGTAGCAACCCCAAACCCCAAGAAACTCAAAGTACAGTGGGGGGCAAAAATGTGAAGGTATTTTTTTCCCCCTGGTGTATGGCATGACACCACTTCCTCCTTAGCCTGGCAAATTCGTCGGATCCGTAGCTTCACTCACAAATGCAATTGCATCTCATAAGTAGGCCATGGGCTGTATAATAATCAATGCTGCTATTCTGCTATTTACATATTTGAAGTTGCGTTCGTCTTCTCACAAATCATGCGGAGCTCTGCAGCTACTATGGAATTTTATGGTGCCTTTCAATACGGCACAAACAGTGCGTGATACTAGGTACGGGACTCCAGTGTACCCTACTGCAACGTAGAATTATATTCGACATGATACGGGCGATACAGTAACCCAATCTTTTCCATTCCACCGCACCATTACTGAACCGTACAATAAACTATCCATCGACCTTTATCATTCTTCCTTGCATGTTTCCAGCTTGCCGTGTTCAACCGCCAAGATGAAGCCTCCGAAAATTTTTCCTCTGTGATCCAAGTTCGGTATCTTGACAGAGAGTGAATTCCGGAAGCCGAGCCTTAGTGCTGCATAACGATCGGCCGTCGAGGCCTCGTGCGCTCCTCAAAGCTCCTTATTCGTTTGATACTCCCAGAGTACGGTAATTCCTTCAGTGAGCGTTAGCTCGGAATACCGAATGATATTGATTCCGTATCATGCCTATTGGTACCCATCCGTCCCTGACATACTTTACCCCCATCTATCATGCGCACTGCGCATATTTTAGAATCCTTCCCGTGGTGGAAGCGAGCCCTCACCCCACCTCCTACCTATTTCGAATGATGAATCTAAAATCTCGGTAACCTACTGTACCAGTACAGTACAGTACAAAATAATACTCAAGTAGACGTCTTCTAGACTGCTGGCAAAAGTTTGACTCTGGCCTGCTTTGGATGTGGTTATCTACCCTCTGGGACCAATTACCGGTACACGTGTCCACACACCAGTAACTTAGGCAACAATGATTTTCTCCAGTAAAACAATAAGCGATGATTCCGCAGAGTAATTACGTCGTTAATGATCAGCACTGCGTTCTGAAGGTTGGCTCGGCTGGGCGAAACAGAACGAGCGATTGCACTCATGTACCGTACACTAGTATCATCTACTCGCGCGGCCGAGTTGAAGCCAGGCACCTTGTTTCGGTAGTGATCGACGAACGAATAAAATGCCTACATCTAACAAGATTATTAAGACACAGATATGGTACAGATAGAGCTTCAACTACTAGGCTGCCGCCAACTTAGGTGCCCATAAAGCCATCTATTACAGCATACTGCACGAGGAGACATGTTTGCATGCCAGTTGAGTGTAAGGATTACAGCTCTCTTGAGCAATGGAATTCTTGGGGCACTTCTGGCTCCCCCCAGATGTGTTGCTGGCATGATAAAGCTCGAGATGATAGATTTAAAGACAATTGTATGGCTTTTGCGAACACTCCAAAGTGATTGACAAGATCACTGGTGATTATGGGATGCACTGCCGGCTACATTCGGTATATCCAAGTTACATCACATATCTTGGCACTCTGCTACCCCCTTCTTATTCGTTCGTCGATCACTACCGAAACGAGGTGCCTGGCTTCAACTCGGCCGCGCGAGTACTGTAACAATATTTACGATATGATGGTTCATCCACACCGACCTAAGAGTTGAGATGCAGTGCAACCACGCCACCTACAATCCCGGGCCGCTTTGGAAAATACTAGACTGCCGCACCACATAATCTGGGGCGTTGTGCAGTTCCCGAAGCAATGCGATACTCGAGTAGGATCCTTTTGAGCTTTGTGCAGGTACTGTACTTGTATGATATTGTGCAATGGTGTGATTGAGACTGGCATAGTACAAGCACAAAGTGTAAGAATTCGGTTAATAATTGTGAAAACTGAATCTCAAGGCACACTTTCCCTGAAACTTTTCCTTTTCGTCCGATTTTTCCTTTTCGTCCGATGAGAAATGATACTCGGGTAGTTGCACTCGTGCTCTATTTTACTCTACTGTACTGTACGAGTAGAGTACCGTACTCCAGAGTTCACGACTAAAAGATCTTTTGTCAGGGATAATTGAATGAGTGCTTGCACTTTACCGTGCTTCGTAGCGCAAGCATTACGGTTAAGATACGGTACTCGCCCGCCATCTAGAGCATAGAGGTGGGGTATCATAGTATTATCATGCGCCTTATAACAGCGAACCCCACCGCAAACTCTCACAAAAATCTGGAGCAAAATACAGTAGTCGGTCGCTGAGCACCACCTTTGCCTATCAGATTCACGTGACTGGTATATCGTTCATCAAGCACTGTAAGGCTCTGCTCGGTACAGTACAGTACCTACACAAATAATGTGTGACGGCTACAAACCCAATCATCCCTTAACTTCCCTATCAAAAACAAGGATGCTCCGTCCCGATAACCGTACCCCGCCTTCGCTGCAACAAACAAGCTAATTGTTACCGTAACGCATCCCAACAAGAACACACTTTGATACCACAGGGAAAATCAATAAATCACAATCATCGGATACTCGAGTACCTCATCATTCGCCTTCATGATGCCACAATTATCATGGATAGGACTTGGAAATATGGGTAGGGCAAGTATTGACCCCTCTCCCCGTGTTATTTCTCACACAAAAGCCTTGATCTCGATTTATTACAACAGATGCTGATATTTCCATCCAGGGGATGGTCAAAAATATTGTGGCCAAAGCAAACCTTGAAGCCCCACCAATAGTCTTCAACCGCAATATCCAACGTAGCAAGGAATTACAAGCTTCATTAGGGAGCCCAGACAAAATAATTATCGCCGATTCAATAGAGGACGCTGTCGCCAAATCGGATGTCATATTCACCTCATTGGCCGATGACGCATCCGTCCTTGATGTTATTGACACAGCATTAACTTGCCCTAATGGTGTTAAGGGAAAATTGTTTGTAGAGACATCGACCATTCTCCCTGCTACAACCAATGCTTTGGCAGAGAAAGTCCGTTCCGCGGGAGGGGAGTTCGTTGCTGCACCAGGTACGCGATAGGAACTTTTGCCGTGGTAGCGATACTTTCTGACAGTAACGATACACTACAGTATTCGGTGCACCCGCTATGGCGGACAATGGAAAGCTTGTGGTTGTACTCGCTGGCCCCAGTGCTGCAGTAGACCGTGTTACACCTTACTGCGATGGAATGTACGTACAGTACATACTACCCCTTTCAACAACTACTGCAGTGGAACAAATTTGACAAATTGAGACAACCACAGAATCGGCCGTGCAACAATAGAACTGCGTGATCGAGAACCTGGAACGGCAACTTTACTGAAAGTTACCGGAAATACATTTGTTCTTTCGATGGTGGGTTTTCTTCTACCTTCTGCAAATTATTCTAGTGTCCTGGATGATGGCCATTCACACCGTAACGGTATGTAGGTAGAGACTCTTGCGGAGGGCCACGTATTTGCCGAAAAGTCCGGCCTTGGGTCAGGCGTTCTTCACAAATTCCTCGAGGCCATGCTTCCAGGGCCGTACGCTGCTTATTCTACCCGAATGATGAGTGGTGATTATATGCGTGATCAGGTTTGAAACACAAACCAGGCCACAGAGCATCTCCCGACGTCGGATACTGAACTCTTATCTAGCCCCTATTTGCTGTCGATCTCGCGAAAAAGGATGCCAACCACGCTACAAGTTTGGCTAAAGAAGTGGGTGTAGACCTAAAAATGGTCAAGGTTGCTAGAGCCCACCTGGAAGAACTTGAGACGGAGGCGGGACCAACAGGGGATTTGCCAGGGCAAGTTTATTTCTTTTTTTGAAACGGCCCCTAGTGCTGTGCAGGTGCTTGATACGAGTAGAAACTAACATTGTATCCTAGCATCTACGGCGTCGTTCGCAAGGAAAGTGGGCTGGGGTTTTCCAATCGGAAGGAATAAGGCTTAAGTGCTATTCTTACATTCGCGGTGTACAGTACGGTACTTGAGAAATGATCGGGACGGTTGTTTTTCTGACCTTCTCCTCACTTCTTCTCTCACTTTTGGTTTCTCAGCATCACAAGAAATTTACGCATTGCCCTCACATGCTCTAGCGAGTCGGGGTTCGGAGGGTTTTTTTTTGCAAAAGAACTCCTTTTCAAAGTACATCTTTTAGTGAATTGTCAATATGTCTATGTGAACCACATGAGCGACAATTAAGCCCAAAACAGCCCCTCAATTGCCTCCCATGGTACCAATATTTTACTGGGAGATTAGAATGCTTAAAAGGACCTGCTATCCCCTAAGCATACCATTCATCGGGGGACCTTATGCATATGCCGAATACAAGGTATGATTACTCTCACACCTACATCCCGAGGAAGTGGGCATGCCACCATCCTCCGGCAATTCCCGATCTCACCTCACCGCAGTGACGTGATTGGCCGCATACAGCGGGCGTCTGGTACCCACGCGTCTCTGCCAAGAATGCCTCCGCCAGCCGATATTTTGCGGGAGTCCTCACCAAATTTTCGGCTTGCGGAGGCATACTTGGCAAAGACGTGTGAGTACTCGGGGGGTGCAATAAGTTGGGCGCTCTTCCTGAACCAGTAACCAGTTTATATGAAGACTAGAACCGATTTGGAAGTTCGAGTGATATTTCATGACCCGGTCAGTGAGGGTAAAAAAGTCGGGCGCGCTCGGTAATCCCCTCCCATTGCTACAGTGTTACTCTTCTGCAAGCAGGCCCAGTGGGCGCAGTATCCCCATCCCACTTTCACCACTGCTTGTATTCGTGATTTAGGCCTACTGTATCGATATTCTCTCATCCCCCACAGCGCAGACCTGAATTCCTCGCTTGAGAGGGAAAATGAAACCCCCACATATCTCGTGGCTCGGCACTGGTGAAATCACTTGCTATGAGCAGTGAATTGATTACGGAAGTACCGGTACATAATAGCACATGCACCCTAACCCTATGTGCGTCACAGCACCAGTTAGGGTGCCAGAACTTTCCGCACACAAGTGTGCCACAATGCAGCCGAAACTTCTATGGGAACTATGATACCCAATGGTATTATTCTTCGTTGGTTGCATTTTGTAATACCAGAGATCACGCTTTAAATTTGAGAGACTAGGTTTCGATCAGGACGAAGCGGATGCATGGTGAAAGTGACCAATCGGTTGCCTACTATTTACATAAAACATAGTACTGGTCCCAAGCAAAAAGGTTTCTGCAAACAGTGGGGTATGTTTTTTTTTAATTTTTTTATGGGCGCTCCATCGAGGTTATCGAGGTTAAGCACCAGGTGAGTTCTTAACGGAGACGGTGCTTAAGCTGGACAACCATTTTGAAAATCTTACCAGCAGAGTAGCCATCACACAGGCATAAAATTTTGCAATATTATTGTTACTATGGCAATGACCAAACTAAGCCGCTTTTAAGCAACTTAAGAACACACAGAACAAATTTGTTGCATAATAAGCACAGAATCTCTCTGTGCAGTGCTTAAGTTGTGTTAGGGCCATTTTAATTTCCAGAGCAAGGTGTGTTTTTGTCATTTTAGGCCTAAGTTGCTTGAACCACGGAATTTATGACCAATGGTGGTTTTTCTTGACCAGATGTTTCACTTGAGGGCGCACGCTGGTGCTTAACTTCGATAATTAACACAGATTTTTCCTTCTTGCCATAGTTCAATCCTTGTTTTAGGTTGCTTCATGCTTGGGACGAGTAAAGTTACGGCGAATATCAGTAACAAGTACAACCATAATCTATCTGTCACCCGGACACTCGATTTCCCCATTCACGAAAGCAGTCGAGATATTTACCGTATTCTGTTCTCGCTCGAAATATACTGTGCCAGCACAGTGGTCAGCGTTTGGGATCACACTTGTGCTCGTATTCGTGCAGTATCATAGCTGTAGCCGGGGATCAACGCGAGGGCTGGCGGCATTCACGGACTTCTAGTCAATTCTTTCAGCATGTTGATACCCTAATCCCGCAATGCATTTCCCGACATCTGTGGCTGAGGTCAGGGAGGGGGTGTGGCTAGGATGAGATGTTAAACCCACTCTCTAGCACAGTGCCCACCTTCACAATTTAAGGCTTCAAACTGAATATCAATCACGGGGAATGCTGCTAAGGTATTATACCAACGAATTCTAGCGATAAGTCCAGCGACTCTACTGGAACAAGCTCTATAGTCTAACCATTGGCACTGCGCCATTTGTTTTCCCAGCCTTAAATGGACGTAATAAGGCAATAGGCCCATCCGGAAGCGCAATATAAGTGTAATATCCAAACAGCCTCACCAACCATCACTCCCACTCAAGATGAAACTCCATTGGTGCCATTGAATCAACTTGAAAAATCATTCCATCATAGGATTGTCTCGAGAAGTATGTCGCTGCGGGAGGGTGTGCATGTCGGGAACACTGATACCCACAAGAGACCTCAAGATACTCAGCTCTTAAACGGACTTTATTTCAACAGATCTCACTTTCCGACATTCCTACTGAAATGACATACCTCTCAATGCGATTCTACTCCCTTCCTCCCTTCAATTGCTCTTTACTGAGTAGGTAATTTCGGTCGCCTCATGGTGATATATATCTACCGTATTATAGATGGAGAAGATTCATTATATTCTTAATTAGTGTTACCCGCTTCCGGGAGAATACCTTACTACTGTAGCCAAGTTACCTTAGGTCCTTCACACCATCAATTCCTCCCAGCCATCTATCCTCCTCATTAGTACTAGTCATGACAGGATCACACGACAAAGTCAGCACTTTACCTACCTATTCACCTACCAAGCAGTATCGACTGTATAATACTTTCCAACAGTAAATCCTCAACACGAATAACTGCTTCCAAAAGCGTAGTCTACCCCAGCCCAAGTACAGTACAATACAATACAAATCACAATTCCTACAGTATCATTCTCTGCCTGATATTAATATCAATCTTCCCCCCCCCCCCCCCCCCTTTTCACATCCCCCAGTCCGGCAAATACTCCAAACAAACAAAACAACCAATACCCTATCATACCATATCATACCATGCCTTCTACCACCACCGCAGCACGGAAAGGAAGAAAGCCCGAGCGGGAGGTCAACAAGTACAACACCATGATAGATAGATACATACATATGACTTAATTTACCACCACTAGTCCTGGTGCGACTTAACTTACTCCATGATGTGAATCGCATCATAACCCCTGAGAAAGAAAGAAAGAAAAGGAGAAAAAAAAGAAGTCAGAAACATTGTTATCAAAATCAGCAAATTACCGAGCGAGTGCCTGCGAAGACTAAAGTATTCCCCCCACGGCAGCGTTGATACTACCGCCGACTTTCCCTCTAATACCTCCCCGCTGGAGTAAAATTTTGTCCAACTACTGTCGACGTTGACTCGATAGTACAGGTAGAAGTCGGAGTATCATATAGCCTTATCAAGTTTGGAAAGTTCAGCTAATGGGGGGGGGGACTCGATATATACTGGCACAGTGCACTCAGAAGTACAAAGGATATCACAGAGCAGCCACCAACACACGGTGTGCTCAACGGAATTGACGAAAGAAGCGGAATTACTCTGTCCAGACTATTTATGCTGTCTCCTACGCGTAACTGCTGTTCCGCACATACCAGATGTGATGACGATGCGCTGCTGGTTTGTGGCTCGGAAAATGGTACTGCTAGTAGGATGTAGCGTGATGGGGATTCGGCACTATCGATACTACACTCTTAGGGGGGTACTTACACACCTCGGAAAGGGCACGTTTTTCCCCAGTGCATGGTTTCCAGTATGATAATGATGTGTTTGGGAATGAAGCAAAGTCTATATATATACACATGCCCGCCTGGCTCGAGGTTTGGAGGTCATGCTTGTCTATCATTGTCGTATCATATCACTGCACATGCACTCGTAAATCGTTATTTCCTTCCCTTTCCTCCCCCTTGCCTTATCGTAAGTAAAGTACTAGGACAAAAAACTCGGGCCGTTCAGTGCCTGCTCCGTGACAATGCAATCAACCCCACATCTTCGCCAACCGATTATTCAACAACAATGTCTTCCCAGAAGACTGGCTTTTTATCAGACATTGAGAAGGGACAAATAATTGCCCTAAGATTCAAAAAAGACTCTTTTTCCTCTATTGCTAAGCAACTTGACTATCCTCTATCCACTATTAAAAGTTTTTACAAGCACTATGAAATGAGGGGTACTAGCAAAAACCTTACCTCCACTAGTAGGCCCAGAAAGATTGATGACCAGACCCAGCACCAGCTAGCCAGAGCCTTAAGGGATAATAGGCAACTACCACTGTCTAAATTACACAATGAAATTGCTCCCCAAGTCTCAATAAGGACATTGAAGCATAGTTTTGCTCTTGTCCATATTAAAAAGTGGAGGGCAAAAAAGCAAGCCTTCCTAAATGAAATGCATGCTACCCAGAGGCTTGCCTAGGGAAAGGAGTATAAGGGTTGGGCAAAGAATGATTGAGAAGGCATTATCTTTAGTAATGAATGTTCAGTTGAAAAGTCTAAGGATCCTAGAGGTATTTGGGTTTTCAGAACTCCTGATGAAAAGTGGGAAAAGGAATGTATTCAAGGAGTTATAAAAGGACCTGGTATCAAGTTGATGGTCTGGGCTTGCTTTTGGGGGCAAAATAAGGGTAGTTTCATTCCTATTTTTGAAAAGAGTGTCAATAGATGGGTCTATATTCAGGTTTTGGAGAATGGCTTGCTAGATGCTTTGCAGGAGGTTGAGGATACAATTGGAGATCCTATTTTTCAGCAGGATAATGTGAAAATACATACTGCAAGAGATACAATGACTTGGTTTGAGGAAAACAATATACAGGTCATGCAGTGACCTACTTGTTCACTTGATCTCAATCCAATTGAGCACTGCTGGAAAAGACTTAAGGAAAAGCTGCATCAGTGCTTTCCTGATATTCATAAGACACCAAGAGGTCCAGATGCAGTAAAAATAAGTCATGCAAAAGCTCTCTCTGAAGTTTGGTACAATGATATTGAGGGGGACTTTTTGGAGAAGCTCTGGGAGTTAATGCCTAGGAGGGTAGCTGCTGTGCTGGAAGCAAAGGGATGGTATACTAAGTATTGAGTATTTTTTCCTCAATTGATTTTTATTATTTTATTCAGCATTTATAGGATATGTACTTAAAGTTTTATCTCTGTTGGTATTATGGTTGATTAATGGCTCATAAATATAAGATCTAAAATTCACCGTTGTTCCGTTGCCGGCTCGAGTTTTTTGTCACCTTACTTTACCTGCCACCTCCCAATCCCCTTTTTCAATTTTTTTTTCAATTTTTTTCCCAACAACTTTCTCAAGACGAAAATACCATAATATCACGTCACGTAAACAACATTAGCCTTTTTGTTACACACATGACCCATCACTCGTGAATGTTTGAAATTCGAGGAACGGACGCGGGCAAACTCGATTGATAATTTAAGGTATGATATTAGCAGGTTTTCTAATAATATGATAGCACTTAGAGAGTGTGTGGTTGTGGTGCGTTGTGTTGAGTTTTTCGGGGTCATGGGGATTAAGTTATACACAACACAGGTACTGTGCAGTACATCACGGTACAGTGGTTCTCCGGGAGTTTATCGTTTCCTGATGGGGATGGGGTGTTCGGGGATTGAATCCATGGAAGATTCTAAATAGATAGATAGAACAGGGGGGATAAGTATCTACTGCGCTTTTTCTTCTTCTTTCGGACTGGAGGAGAGAGGATTCCGGCGATGGTAGATTGTGAGAACAATGAGTGAACAGGACTGTAACTGTACTATCATAACTCCGTGCAATCAAAAAGCCACAAAATCCCCCTCCACCAAAAAAAGAAACAAAACTAAATTTTTTCACAAAATCGTTTATTTCGATTCATAACCTCATAAACCTCATAACCAACCCCCCCCTTCCAAGTCTAAGTATATACACCCCTCCCCTCCTCCCAAAAATCTACAATCTACAAACTCCCCTCCCGCCTAACCCTCTCTACAAACTCCGTCTTATCCTTCCCCTTCTCGCCTCCGTCGAAAAAGTCCCCATCGCTCCCATTACCATTGCCACTCCTCTCGGGCACGCCGAATAGTCTATCCATATCCTCGAGTGTCAGACCTTTCGTCTCCGGGATGAAGAAGAAGGCCCATATGCCCATTAGTACCATCAGCGAGGCGAAGAAGAAGTACGTGCCGTAGCCGAGGGAGGTGATCATGTAGGGAGTTGTGCGCGACACGATGAAGGACCAGAACCATTGGTCAGCGGTGGTTATTGCTACGCTGGAGGGTTATTAGTTATAGTGAAAGGTGGGGGAGGGAGGAGGGGAAGGCACCAGATCATGCGGATTCCTATGGGGAAAATTTCGGAGCTGGGGGAGCTGTTAGTTTGGATAAACCTTTTGGGGGGCGGAGAAGGGGGGGGGGGTACCAGTAGACCCAAGTAATTCCTTGCCAGGACATGCAGTAAATCTACATCCATCACCATTAGCACCGAACAATCCAATGATCCACCCGAGAAAAGACTTACAAATCCATAAAGATACACGCAAACCATAGCCAAATACCCCCAACCATTCCTAGAATACTGCCCTGCTGCCGCAACCTTTGCCGGGTCCGCCTTCATGACATAACCACCGATATACCACCTTTGTATCCCCATGAGCATCATCATCACAGTTAATCACTCGCGACTGGAGAGCAAAAAATACATACATGGGCAAACTGCCGATGAAAGCGCCGTAGATAAGACCCTTGCGACGACCGAGGCGCTCAACGAGCCAGATAGAGAAGATGACCATACCGAGGGTTTTGGCGACGCCGTAGAAGCCGGTTGCGAAGAGCTTTGTTGAAGTGCCAGTTATGCCGAGGGTCTCAAAGATGCGGGGGGAGTAGAATGTTATGATCTGTGGTTCGTAATTGCTTAGTTAGAGGCAAGCTGGCTAGCTAGAGGGGGGGAGGGGGTAAAGGAGTGAGGGAAACAAACATTAACACCAGTAAGATTCTGGCAGGCCATAAGGATGAGACCGATTCCAATTCTGTTTCTATTCCCCTTGGAGCACATTTCCTTGACTCTGTGAACGGATGCATCAGCACCCTCTTTCTCTTCCTATTACGGAAAATGTAGTGGAAAATACTCACTTCCCCTTAAACGTCTCCGCCCCAGACTTGGAAGCTTCAAAGTCAATCTGCTCCTTGATTCCTGTTAACTCTCCCTTAATGAATTCATGATCCCTCGGCAGCATACGGAGGAAGGTCAGGTTGATCCGAGCCTGGTCCCAATTGTCTTGCTGGCACAGCCAACGCGGGGACTCTGGGGCTAGGAGGGACGCGGCGAAGAGGAGGGCTCCGGGGACTAGTTGGAGGGCAGTTGGGATGAGCCATTGGGTTGGACCGATGGGGTCGACGGTTCTGTCGACTATGTAGTTTATCCAGAAGCCCTGGGAAAGAGTTAGAAAGAGCAAATAACTGTGGAGGAGGGGTGGACGAACAAGCATGCCACCGCCTTGACTTAGGATTTCAAATATACCGACTAGACGACCACGAATACTAGGTGGGGAGGTTTCGGCAATGTATACAGCTATTCTTATTCATCAGCTCCCGCGCGCACAATTGCATCTACGAGCTATGTATATCGAATACTCACGAACGATAAGAGAAGCACAGCCAATCCCCAGCCCGGTGACCGCCCTCCCAGCATAAATCATGGACAACCTTCCACCAGAGCCAGCCTATCACACCAAAAACGAGTGAGTTCCTATGCTTTCTTCCCGCTCCTTCCTACTTTCGGGTGGAAAAAAAAAGAGTAAAAAACAAACCATTATCGCAGCGCCAATGAAAAACACAATCGAGGACAACACCATCCCCTTCTTACGCCCGTACTTTTCCGCAATCGGGAACGTCAGGAGGGAGCCGAAGAAGGTTCCGGCCTGGAACGTTGACACGATGTTGCCTGCGCTGGGTTAGTTTTGATATATTCTAGTCGGGGTCTTTGATGAGGAGGAATTGAAGTAGGTATAATACGTACCAGCAAGAGTATCGCGAACATGTTGACTTTGAACATTGAGGCCAAAGTCACGCTTGAATTGAATATTAGCGCTGTTCTATACTTATGATAGGACGGGGAGCTATATGATATGGTATAGTATAGGTATGATATCATACCTTGAACGACACTAAAGCCTGTGTTCCACCGATAAAGCTTGAATCATACCCGACTGTTGTAATGTAATCCAAGTATCAGCTCCTATGACATTCCCACTGTGCAATCATCTTACAAGAAGAAGAAACATACTAGCCATAGCACTCATCGAAACCGCAAACGCTAAAAACCGTCACCAGCATCAGCACAGCCCCAGCGCGCACAGCCATCCAATCCATCCAATCCACCCCCAGACGAAACAAACCCAAAAGATGAATCCTCCAATTCCGAACCTCCTTTGGATCATTCGTTCCACTAGCATGTAACCCCATCTTTCCTTATATATTCACACCTCCTCTTCTTCAGATTTCTTCCGTCGAGTTATATCGTAAGGTATTTTCGCAAACAAAAAAAACCCACAAACCGAAGTACTGAAGAACTTAAGAAGAAAAAAAGAATAAATAAGAATGACAAGTGAAGAATAAAAAAAAGTGCACATGCCACCCCCTCTTATATTCTCTTGCGAACAATTGCGAACATTACAAGTACATTGCTTGCCAGTTTTTCCCCTCCCTCCCACCTTTGCCTTCCGGTTGTTGTCTGCCGACGACGGATAGATGTGCAGAGGTTGGTAGGTAGGTTAGGTAGGTAGGTGCGAGTAGAGTGATAGAAGGGTAGGTAGGTAGGCGTTACCGATTCTGCATTCACGAATATGGTGAGATGGACCCGAATCACCCCCCTCTACCATCGCTCATAGTGGACTATTTTCCCATAAAGAGTAGAGGACGGCGGAAGAAAGCTTTTTCGCTGAAAGGTGGGCAATCCCTTTGCCTTTCCCTTGTCCTCCTTCCCACTCCCCCCCCCCCCCTCCATTGGGGGGGATGGAGGTATGGATGGAGAGAAGAGAGAGAAAAAAGAAACGCAACCCATAACGGCCCCAGTCCCGTTACAATGCATATCCCCATCATTCATTCCAATTCACCCACCACAAACTAGATTATGGTACCCTCATCAAGCAAGCGCTGTATGATACTACAATCTCCCTCCCTCCCACCTACGATACTCCCACCAAATCCGGTACGGGCACGAGCATCATAGTCTACTGTATATTACAACTATGCAGATAGAAGATAAATGAAAATTAGAAGCAAGTAATAAATAAAATAAAAAAATCACCCGGCCGGAGCAGTCTCCGCCTGACCTGTGGTGGGATCAATGCTTCATCGAGATGTAGAGAAATTCATTGGCTAGTTGGGTTGGGCAGGCGGACATCCAAAACAAGAAAAAATGACGGGAACGGTGAGTGGTCCGGTTATTTATTTATTTTCATTCACTCCGCTTTAGATGAGACGGGATGGCAATTGCATGCACTTGTACCAGTATGGGGTACTTACCTGGTAGCTTAGCCGCGACGTGGGGAAGTGCTCAGTAAGTTATCAATAAGTCTTGACCCCCAAAACGCAAAACCAACCACAACTCCGCCAGAGTTGAATACTGTAGCCATATCAAGATACCTGAGAACATTATTCACTCCACAGACTACACTATCAACCCCTCTTATTTTCTACTCATAATCACAGTAGAAAACAAAAATCTAATGAGTGGAGAGTATCGAATTGACATCTCCTCTCCTCAGAAGCCCAGAGGAACATCCACCCCGTGCGGCCAGCACCCGAGTGCCTTCAATCCACATCTCTCTTTCCTTCCTTCATACCCTTGTCACTAAGGTAGCTCACAGTAGCGTCCCTTCGGTGCTTTTCCGAGAAACATGCTTCGCGGGGGGTAATTTAGAGCATTATCTTGTCTAGTCTAGTCTTGGTATTATACCATACAGTAGAACACAATTCAAACTGGGGAAGAAACAGCACAGTACCCCTGCAGACCTGCAAGCCTGCAAAAGAAGCGGAGGTGCTTCCAGCACCCTACTCTCCCTATCATACAAATCCCCCAATTTCCCAAGAAAAAAGCTTCTCGAATATCGAAGAGCGTATGTACGGTACACGGAGGTGAATTCTACCCACCCACACATCCATCTCTATCCTACTTCCTTCTCTACACCATACTACGGACAGTATACTTATCATGCTCCACTACGGTATCGCGAGACTTCTCCAAGTTACTGTAGACTACAGCATCTCTAGCGAAATCTACTCACTAGGCAAGCCCGGAGCTCAATACAGGCACGCATGCCCGCTTTCCTTCCAAATAACAGAATATGATGGACAGCACTACTAGTACTGTACAGTACGGTACCCCCCGAATTACCAGACCAACCCACCAACGCCCACACACATACTCTACCTCACAAAACAACGAACAATCCCCCGATATCCAAAACCGCCCATCGGCACTCCTACGTCCAAGTGCAAGTACCAACAGCTCATCCCAACCAGTACAATATCTCAACTTACCATAGCTCCCATCCATAACTCTATAATATACCGTTTAAAAAAGAACCACCCTACCTTACCTTCCACCCACCCATAACCTCAACAAACAACCAAACTCTACTTCTACTTCTACCCCTACAGTACAGTACAGTACATGAGCCCCACCAATCAAATCAATCAATCCCATCAAACCCACACATCAACTTTACCCAAGTACCGCACAGTAGAGTACAGCACCACCCATCATACCCTAGCAGTAGTAAAAAATAAAAATAAAAATAAAAATAAAAAAAGAAAGAAAAAGAAAAAGAAAAGAAAAGAAAAGCAACCCACACCAGACTGTAGACAGACCTGGTAGACCTTAACAGATCCGTCATCACCCTACCAACGGTATCCAAACTTAGGGGACATAATTTTCGATAACCTTCCAGTAACGAGTACTATAAACACGGGATCTCGCATTATAGCTTACTTTTGTGCTGTCAGACAATACTGTCCCCCACGTTTTTGGGTATTGCATTCGAATGCGTCAAGGTAACTGAAGGCAAAAAAAGCACAGAGGTCGAAACGGATCCTACAAATATCACCAAAAGCTCTCCGTTTGCCAATCAAAAAAAAAAAAACCAGAACCCTGAGATTTTTTTTTTTTTTTTTTTTGCTTCATGTATCATTTATGAGTTCTGGTCAAGTTCTGGTAAAACAGAATTCTGCAGTCTTTACAGACTTTTTTCTTCGTGTCGAAGGTAAAGGTATGATGTCCTAATTAGAGTAAAGGTAAGTTAACCATTTTTGGCTGTGCCAAGGATACTTGAAACAGCAAAGTAAGCTACCAAAATTCTAGTTTCCTTGACCACTTCAACATTGATTCCCCCTACTTGTTTGGCGGTATGGAAGTATGGGTTGTGTTTGTGTTGTCTATGATACTACGGTAACTAAGCAGCTACTGTACTCTACGCTGCAAGGCGGTCATGCAGTATCACTCGAGTTTTCTACAAAGTTCTATTAAAATCCCCATTCCACCAAGACTTTTGCATAGTCTAGGTATGATACCGTACTTTACATGCGGTACGGTAGAGTAAGTAAGTAGTTAAGTTTCGTGATTAGGTTTCAGTACCTCATAACATCGTCGCAAAGTTACCGTTACACCGCGCCATGTGCACCCCAGGCTCGACCGCTCCCCAGCCCTTACACGGAGAGGAAGGAGGGAAGAAAAAGAAAAAAAGGCCAAACCTTGTGAATAACCATTTCCAAAGTTAGTTCCAAAAACGGAGGAGGAGGAGGAAGAAGGGACAAAAAGAAGGAAGCTTCGGGGACCCTTCGTTTGTTCGACTGATGCGGGATTATTCAAAAAAAAAAAAAAAAAAAAAAAAAGTCGGCAGATAATTCGCGGAGCAAACAAGCAAGCAGGAAAAAAAAAATTTCAACTACGATGGACTGTACTGTACTGCACTCTACTATATGATATGTCCGGTATCTCCATGAAAATGGATATGATAGATAGGTATCATCATAACGCCCGCCCCTCCCACCAAATTCCGGAAATCCCCTTCTTCCCTCCCGCAAAAAGCCCGCGATGAAGGGAAGAGAATATAAAAAAAAAGAAAGAAATGTATCAAGCGACCAGTGAGTGTAAAACCCATGCATAGAGACTGACTAGCTAGTAACGAACGTAGTTGAAGCCCCCTCCTATCATGGCGAAAGACGAAAATAAAGGAAAGAGAAACAACCGGAATTATCCAGCACACTACACCGATAGGAAACTGCATCCAAGAGTTTCCCTCCGACTTCCCCTAACAACATAGACCTCCCTTCTTCTCCCCACCACGTTCGCCAGCGGCATCTACTCCACCTCTTCTGCCTCCGAATTCACCGGCATACCCGGGTCCATATATCCTCTCTTGGTCAATCTCCGCGCGGCGCTCAACGAGCTTGCGCGCGATTACCTGAAACACCTCATCGATTCCTGCGACCACCACAGGTGTCTATTACCAATCCGTGCGGGGAAAAGCGGGTACCGGCACAATTGAACAGAGACAAAAACTCACCTTGATCGTCCCTCGCAGATATCTCATGGCAGGTATCCATTCCTAACCACGATGCATCCTCACTGTCGCCCAGATGCTCGGCCGCATAGGCAACGCATCTATCGAACGAAACCTCACGCTTCGAAGGGTCCGCATTGACCAGATCCGCTTTCGTCCCAACGATGTGGATGATGATGTTTTGGTTGTTTACATTCTTCTTGAGTTCGACAAGCCTTTAGAAGTAGCAATGATGGGGTATTGGTTTTTAAGTTGGTATGGGAAAAAAAAAAAGAAAAAAAAAGAAATTCATGTATGTGTATGTGGAAGGTAATAATATCAAGGGGAGAAAACATGGGAAGTTGAGTGCAATTGCAAGAAGGTGGAAAGAGTTTTGTTTACCATGAGTGCATCGCCAGGAAAGAAGCTTCGGAAGTGATGTCGTAACAAAGAATCCCACAGTTAGCAGAACGATAGTAAAGTTTCGAAATCGATCGATAGCGTTCCTGGCCGGCGGTGTCCTATGGTACAAACGAAATATGATATTCGTCAGAACTATAATCCCACAACCATATCCATACCATTCATCATAAGCAGTGGGGGGACTTCACCCAAATCTACAGAGATAATCACATCAGCACCGACAACCACAGATGAGCCAATCAACAATAAAAACCATACTTGAAGCCTGACAAGACAGTCATCTACAACAACCTTCTTCGCTAAGAACGAAGCACCGATCGTCGATTCCGAAGCCGGATCAAATGTATTCTTAACATATCTAACCACCAAAGAAGTCTTTCCGACACCTAAAACCAAGACCCCCGACCTCGAATCAGCCAATCTGTCCTAAACACCATAAACATGATCCAAACTAACCTTGTGTTCCCAAGACAACAACTTTCGCTTCGAGGCTCATGACACCGATTGTCTTATCTGAAACCGAATTCTTACGGTCTGTCTGTTCGTAAAGCTCTTCCCTCCCTTCCCTTCACTCTTGCTTGCACTCGTAAAAAGCGAGGCAACAGAACGAGAGCAGAATGGACGAAATAGAGGAGAAAAAGAAAAAGAAAAGAGATAATAATACCCTCACAGAGGATACACTACCAAAGAGACGAAGAATGAGCGGGGGTGTAATGAGGAACGAAAATAAAGTAGGGAGGTAGTTAATCGAGATGGGTGGGGGTGAGCTCGTGAGTCTGGTGGGTAAGTAGGCAAGTAAGAGCCCTAGACGAGCGGTCAGCAGGTTAGGATAAGAGTAGACCGCCCACCGAAGGAAGGAAGGAAGGAAGGAAGGAGGGTCGACAAGTTGCCGGCGAGGAGGTAGGGAAAGAGTGAGAGAGAGGAAGAGAGGGTAGTTTGTGGTTGAAGGAACGAGCGAGAGTGGGTTTAGGTCTTGGCGCTTAAGTTGAACCCTTACTTACTTCATGTCATGCCCGCTAAATTACAGGTTGAGAGGTTGAAAGGATGGATGGACAAGATGGACGCCGATGCTTGCCGTTTTGGCTTCGGTAGGTTCGCTTGGGTGCGGGATCGGAATAAATGCTATTGGTGGTTACCATGTCCTGTGAGATAAGTTGTTACCACAGGAAATTTGTATTAGATAGATGAACTCTGATTTGTACGAGTACCGGTGACAAGAAACAAATACACTACTGGTGAACTACGGTACCGGTAAACTAACTTGACCTCCCACGCCTTCCACGCCTACCACGCGAGAATGATAGCCTACCGTACCCTACCATAGGCGGAGGTTAACTCAGAGTACAAGTAGCCCACCATACAATACTCGCCCGTGCCATATGCTGAACCCAACTTGGTGCGCGCGCGGGGAATCCCTGCGAAAAGCCGAGTGACCTCCTCGAGGGTACAGTGTCATATGGCAGGACATTTTACGAGGCTGTGAGATGTGACATCATGTGTAGGGATAGTTATCAAATCTTCAGAGGGTAGGTATATTTCAGAGGATTATCACCAAATTTACTGCGGTATAAACAAAAATTCAACCTTAACAGGTATTTTTTTTTTATAATTTACATTTCCCTACAGTAAGTTAACTGTTTACAAATATGTTGAAGCATCAAGTAACGCTGGTGGCCTAGGAATTGTGCAACTCCAAGCTGGGGAACGCCTATCATACAGGCTTGAATCTCAATGCCATATCAATGCCTGTGTGTGGTCCGGCGCCTGTGTCTGAGCCCTACTATGCCTGCCGGACGGGCTAAGGTAACGCAGGCGGAAGAGTTCTAATTCCAAAATCAGATGTTCTTCTAAGGTCTGTCGGCAAAGGCGTATCATACTCGGATTAAAATGCACTTCATGCTTAGTACCGTACCGCATACGCCTGCAGATCTTCCTCCTTCATCCTTACCGCGCAAATTACCGTATTATTTTGAATAAGAGAGAATTGTCTCTGGTCAAGGTTGCCTCTCTAAGTAACGCGTTGTTCTTTTATGCTGTTGTTTTCTCCCGCCTCCACCTTAGTAGGAAAGTTAGACGTCCTGAGACAATTCTCTCTTATTCAAGATAATACGGTATATCAACCGAACTTGTGAGTTAAATGACCAATCAACCAACCGACTGATATTACACCTACTGTACTCCATCTACCCCTGTGTCTACGCCTGTGTCTACGCCTGTGTCTACGCCTTTAACAAAAACCTCGGACAGACCGGCTCTTTTTTTGAAGATATAATATCCTAACCCTTCGCAGCAGTAGTAATTCCCGCTCACTCACTATCACCATCACTCTCACTATCAACGCATACACTCAATTCTACAATCTTCCTATGCCCATTAGCACTCTAAACCCTTCTCTAGCTGCCTACCTCTTCCTACTATCTCCTCAAGGAGGTCCCCACCATGAACCCGCCAACAGTGTATCCCCAGTACGGACAACCAAGACACCACCCCGCCGACCCTCTCCATCCACCAACCGATAAACCATACCCCAGTGCCGCCGACAAATGGGCAACTACCACCATCTACGTACCAAGACCAGGCCTGAGGTAGGTAGGCAGACAGATATACAGACACATGCTAAATATCCAGATGAGAATGATGAATATAGCCTACCCACCAAACCCAAAACCACCTCCCATCCGATTCAAACCCCAACCACAATATACACAAACACCGTACATTCACACATCCATCGATCCACGCACACAGTACTCCCAAAGTACCTAACTGCAAACTGCATTTCCATCCCCACTACCCCCCAGCGAAACACCCAGGCAAATAGCCTAACTTACCAAGTACAGTATCATACTACAACCCTTGTTTCGAATTCTTATCATTGACAAACGCTTAGACTGACAGCTCACCTCCGAGCATTAGGGCTTCACCTAGTATGCAGGTAAGTAGGAGTAATACACAAACCGATATAACACCCAGCAGGCAGTGGTGTGGTAGCTCCCAAGCTAGCTACTAGCTCACCCACGGTAGGCAGAACACAGATTCCACCACTTCAATCCATACCGTATACTACACAGAACTATGATATACCGGACAGAAATATTACAGCACCCTACCTACATCCACCCTCTCTCTCTCTCTCTCTCTCTCAAAGCTAACATAACAACTTTCAGCCACCGCACCAACCCCCATAACTTCTTACCCCAGAACAACAAACACCTCCAGAATCAAATGCTGACCAACGAACCGAGTGAGACGAATCTATGATACGATATTCAAGCACGAGATGCGAATTCATGCACTATGCTAAAAGACTTCCGGGGGGGGGTTAGCTACTTCTACCCTGTGAGTAACTTAAACCTATGATAAACCAGCACAAAAACAGTACGGCACGGTAGATCTACATTTTCGGGGCTAGATGGAGTACCGGATTACTATATTACAGGTCGAAGGTGCTACGCTACGAGGTTGGATCGGGTACTTCATACTCACCAATCAACCTCCAAACTCCACATTGGCATGAAGGACAATGAGTGAGTGAGAATAAATGACCCTCCACCTCCTCCTCTCCGGCGGGGGAGACCAAACACCCCCCCCCCTAATCACCAACAGCAAAAGTGCCATACCAAGTTATTCACCACACCACACTCAAACTACAATCCGCCCATCCTTCCATCCATCCACAAAACCCCTTTCTCCAAACCCCCCTGCCAGCACCCAAAGCTCACGAGAACAAAAACGAACGAACTCACCAGTCAAGAACGATCCCGGAAAAGAATTCGATAACTAGAGAGGGTAACTTACATGATAGGTCTTTACGGAACACAGCAAAGCACATAGTACTACGGTACAGGAGTGCACTGCAGGCAGGCAGGCAGAAGTTATGATATCTACACTGGCCTGGGTCGGGTGCTAACTTTAACAGTGAAGGAATGAAGATCCGTACTAAATACACAACACACCTTGCCAAAACCTACTTCCCTATCATCCAGGCATTATCTGCGATACACTATTCACACTACCCCGCGGGCCCCAGCCCTACTATATCGTACTCCCAGAACACACCAACACCATTCTCAACCCTCCAAACTACGATACCCAGCGATTCCAACACCAACTCTTAATCACCGAGTGACGCACAATGACCCTCGCCAAAAAAAAAGAAAAAAAAGAGCGATATAAAGCGCCAACAACTCAATTACTCCACTAACAATACACTTCCCGAAGCACCACCACCTCCCTACCAATCAAACCAAAACCTCAAACACGAAACATCCAAACTCAGGAATCAATCACTCAGAAGGGACAAAAAAAAAACGCTAACCCCCTCAACCTGGGCATATTGTTTCTAGAAAATTTCACCCATCCATCCACACGCTCACAACATCATTAACTCGGAAAATCGGCATCGTCACATCCCATCCATCCATCCATCCACAAAGAGCGCTAAATTAACAAAAAAACGAAGAAAATAAAAATGATGACGGCACTGAGGAGAACAAAGGGGAATAATGAATCAAAGCTCCAAATAAAACCAACTCCTCCGAATAATAATAAATAAAAAGATGGAAAAAAAGTCAAGAAAAGAAAGCATTAACTATATAGTTCCCACCCCGGCCGGCCGCCTACACTTTAATCCATCCATCCATGCCAATAAACAACAACGACACAATTTATGATGGTGAACCTCCATAGGCTTTGCTAACCTCTGCTTGATACCTTTGGAGAATTCCCTTTCTGTTTAGCTTCTGAGCGCTAGTTACCAAGTTCTGGTTTGTTCGGGAATCATTAGCTATCACTCACTCACTCTCGCTAATACTGATGGACAATTGGAGGGGGAACTCACATTTTGGGGGGTCCATTCCTCGTCGGTCAAGACACAGCCTTCAATCAGCTCAATGCCAGCAAGCCCACCTTTCTTGCCAGTGGCGGTAAGCTCCCTCATGACAATCTGGTTCAACTTGAAGTCGTGGACGAGCTGCTCAAATTCTCCCTCGATGCCATTCTCGGCAGCAAGCTTCTTCAAAGCCGCCTCGACGGGTAAAATTATGGCAACAGGCTTGGTCTTTTGCTCGTCGGCATAAACGCAGATGTTGCCAACAACGTTCGATGCACGATAAACAGATTCGAGCTTCTCGAGAGCAATGTATTCACCGTTCAGAGTCTTAACCAAGTTCTTCTTACGGTCAATGAGTTTCAAGTGACCATTCGAATCCCATTCACCAATATCTCCAGTCTTGAACCATCCACCGTCGAAGGCTGCCGCGGTCTCTGCCTCATTCATAAAGTATGACGAAGCAACTGAATCACCACGAATCCAGACTTCACCCTGCTCAGGGCTATTATGAGTAAAGTAACCAGCCTCAGCATAGTCGACGAGTTTGACCTCAGCACAAGCAGGAATGGTTCCAAGACTGTTGGTGTTCCATTCACTTGGGTCCATAAGACATCCGATACTGTAAAATTGTCAGATTTCGGTTATAAAAATCATTGTCAAGAGTAGACACTTACGCAGTAGTTTCAGTCAAGCCATATCCGATAATCATCGGACAAATCGTCATACTAATGAAATGCTGGGTTTCTTTGGCGATAGGTCCTCCTCCGTTCATGCAGACCTTCAACCTTCCACCAGTAGCAGCTCTAACCTTCTTAAAGATAACATCCACAATCCCGGATCCAGGAAGGCCTGATCGAAGGAGCATGCCCTTAAGGGACATTGCACCCCAGAAAAGTTTCTGAGTCAATAAGGGAAGATTGGAAACCTTATCCATGACACCCTTCTTCACGGTTTCCCAAACAGCAGGAACACCAACAAGGATAGTAGGCCTGAATTCAGCAATGTCACCCTTGCAGTTGCGCATAGATTTTTCCGACAAAGTCTTGGGATTTCCGTAGCCCATGGTACCACCCCAGAATAGACACGAGTTTTCAAACACGTACTCAAGAATATGCGCCAGGGGCAGAAAGGTAAGCAAGAAATCTCCAGGACCAACATAAGGGCCGATAACAACGCTGACACCCGATACTACAGGTCACGCGTCGTTAGCCGCGTCCCAAAACCACCCACAAAAGTAGTTAAAACTTACCTGCTGCAACCACATTCTTGTGGAGAAGAGGAACACCCTTGGGGACACCAGTCGAGCCAGATGTATACATAATACCACACAAGTCTTCAGGACCAGCAGGATCGGGATCACAAGGATTCTCCTCCCCAAGCTTAATAAGCTCCTCAATGTTTAGAATCTGCAATGGCGGATGCGCAGCTTTCAAGGTATCGATGTCCTCCTGCTTGACCGGGGTATCGGTATTATAGATGACATATCTAACGTTAACCGCTTCCTTTAAAGGACTAATGAGTTGCGGGAGAAGATGGGAGTCGAGGAAAATCGCAGATGCTTCGGTTTGTACAAGCGAATGGGTGAGGCCAGATTGGCCAAGGGTGTCGTAAGCAGTGACAATTGGCAGCGATTGTGATGCACAGCCTATCCGTCGTCAGCAGTTTATTCCAGTCGGGAATGCAGAGTAATCAAACATACCATGCGACATCAAAAGCCAGTTTGCACTAATTCACGAATCAAGTCAACAACACAATCACTCGCAGACAAGGCAACAAAAAAAATTGTCAACAAACCTAGTAGCAGCAAAAATTTGCAGTTTCTCCCCCTTCTTCAATCCCAAGGCTTTCAACGCAGCTCCGGTGATGTTGACACGAGCAAGATAGTCATTAAATGAGATATACGTGTATCCGCTCATCTCATAAAAAATCCATTTCTTCGGAACCTCCTGCTCAACACCATCAACCATTCTCTTGACCATTTTGGTCTCCTCGTGAACCCGAATCAGGCGACGAGATCCAAGAGCCTGAGCATCACCGAATTTTGCTGCTCCACGCTTGACAATGTCGTAAGTAGTCGCAACTTCGGGTTCCAAGCGCGATATCAGTCCGTCAACTGCACTAGGATGACGACGGGGAATTCCCTCGCCTTCCTTCTTTTCAACACCAGCAACTTGAACATTGAATGGTCCCTTTTTGTGAAGAGCTGGAGTTGGAATGGGTTTCTTTTGAGCAACCATGATGAAGAGCTACTGAATGAAATAAAGGTGATGAGTGAACGAAGTGGAGGGAATGGAAGATGTAAGAGAGAATAGTAGTAAAATCCGGGGAAACGTTTAAAAGTTTAGGGTATTTACCGGGGGGTGTTTAAATGGAAGGTCTGAGAGCTCTAGTTACTGATGATAATAGTAACAAGATAACAAGATTCCAGGAGGGGAAATAGAGAAGCAAGCAAACCTATCCTCGTTATCCTTACTTGTTGGAATGGGAAGGGGAGTGAAGGAGAAGGAGGGGGGAAGGTTAGGAAAGGGGGCGAAGAAGGAGGGAGACACGCGGTAATATAGCTACGAGATCTAGAGTGAGGAATGAAGAGGGAGGCTCAGAGCGGGTTTGTTGACTTGACTTGACTGTATCCTTTAAGAAAATAAGGGTAAGGTCTTCTCTTTTCTTAGCGTGTAAAACGGCGCGTTGAAGAAAGGTGTTGACCTTGGTCAACCCTTTATTTTCTTTTCTTTTATTTTCTTTTCCTCTTATTGACAAGCAAGCAATTCTATTGGTTGTTACAGCGAGGTTCGCCAAGCCGCCATCACTTCCCAAGACTCCAACCTGGTTCGGAATCATGCGTATGTATGCAAATATAGTGGGAAAAGGTTCTATAATCGACCCAAGAACCAAGCCTGTTTGACCACATGCCTAATCATTGAATTTTGGTGTGAGTTACGGTAACTCCCTCGCTCAAATGCCACATTTCAATCTCCCCACACACACACTCTTGACCCAACTTTGCTTAACTTACTCACACCCACGCAACGATAGTCATACCGATCCATGAAGCTCGTGCCCGTTAATCTAGTGGATGATATCCAAAACGTTGTAACCATAGATTCAACTTCCCCAATCTGGAACACAAAAAAAAAATCCAATTTTATATCACCCCTTCAAGATCTCCACTACTTTATCATACCGGTACTCACCATCCCACCCATCAAACTTCTCGTTCCCAACAAATCGCCTTCCGCCTTGTGGTATTCACAACTATTGGGAAAAGAAAAAAAAATCACCATTAGAACCATCGTCATCGACTTCTACTCGAACAACAGCACAGGACCCTTTGGCCAACCACCCAGCCAGCGAGTCAGCTCGATAACAACAAAACACAGAGAACTCAACCCCCACCATCATATCGGAATTTCCCTTAACTTACCGTACAATCCAAGTACGATACAGTAAAAGACTTGGTATGTGCAAGCCAAGCCAAAGGCAAGAAAACCCACAGCCCCCTCATCCTCCTTTTTGGATCCTCCAAGCAATTGGCAGTCCCATTGGCAGTCGCACAACGCCATAGAAAGAGAATAAAATAAAATAAGATGGTGCCGATGTTCACTTTTATCGTGACGCAGTATAGCATATAATCAGTTAGCAAGAAGCGTGACTTTATCAAATTTGCATTTGCCAAAGAGGAAGGAGAGTCTGTCAGATACTGTACTGTACGAGTATCATACTGTATGGTGGACATCTGCATGACATGGCATACCGTAGGATACCGCCGTGGCCAAAAAAATAAATCGGGGGGCGGGAAAGTTATGTATGGTTTGTTGGTATAGTATGCTTCAATGGCGGAATACCCCAAATGACTATGCAATCGTATCGTACACAATCGCTATAGCACTGGCACAGTGTTGGATCAATCAATGGCAAATGTGTAGGTACTCCCATGGCCGAGTTAGAACCAGACACCTGCGGCACTCTAAAGTGACAAAACTGTCTGGCTACAACTCGGCTGGGAGTACTGTACAGTATTTGGATATTCCGTGATAGTATGATATGATGCTGTTGGGCACGTAAGCGGCCACGGCATAGATTACGACCAAACTGCGCGGTCTACATATCGGACGCTTACAGTGGGAATTGATCATGTATTTAAAGCCGCTCCCTTCCCATAAGTCAGTTATCTCCTATCAACCACAACGCTCATCTCGACACCTTACGACAAGAGCACCGCAGCAGTAATACCGCATTGTGTCTGTCGACAGGGTGTTAACTTAACGCTTGCAGACGGGCTGTCCAGCGGGTGCGGTCATAACTTAAATCATCACAATATCTAACAACTGTCTCAAGGAAAAAAAGAAAAGAAAGAAAAAAGGAAATAATTATCATACTGTTTTTTTTTTTTTGCTAACTCACCCATCCCCAGCAGGGAGAGTCAGTCAGCACAAAAACACACTACAGTACCGTTACTGAACCGTAAAAGTCAAAAACAATAAAGAAAGAAAAAAAACTACGGTACACTTTATATCAAGCCAACTTATCACAAGCAAACAAGCACGTTGGGCTTACAGTACCTTTCTTCCTTCCTTACTCAACGCTAACAGTCAAAAATACCGTACTGGTACCAAGATGCCACTAAACACCTTCCTCCCCCTCCTCCACGAAATTCACGATACTTATGAAGGTTCGCTTTACCCGTATATCAGTTATTTTCATAAGCAACACTAATTACAACCCCTCCCTCCAATATAACCCTTACCTACCTACAAACCCCCCTCCCCGCCCCCTCCGCATCCCCCCGCTCTCACAGGGTTACAAACTTACTAACCACCAAACCCCACCCCCGCCCACCCGCCCGATGACGGCGGTGACAGCGGGGGGCCAATTCCAACCCCCAGAATCCATAACCCTCTTCAGCGCAAAACCCCCAAGCCAAAACCTCGGCTTCCTATCTCCCACCTCTCCGTCCATCACCATCTCCATCGGCTCACGGGACTTGACGATCCAGCAATCCCCCGGCATACTCTCGTCCACTCGTAGCGGGGGGACAACCGGTGCCGGTATGCTCCGCATCCCCCCAAAAATTTACTGGTATATTTACTAATGGGGTATTGTAAAAAAAGTCCTCTGGAAAGTAACCCCCCTCTTCGCAAATTACCTCTCCACCGCTCAGAATCCATTCTTCACACATGGGGTTTTGAGTACTCGCTCTAGTGTCTTGGAATTAGGATGTGGAATTTCGGGCGTATTGGGATTGACGCTCGGCGGGAGGGTTCGGGGGTACTTTCTTAGCGATCAGGGGTATGTGCTTAAGCTTTTGAGGAGGAATTTGGAGGAGAATACTCCTCCGCCTGCGCGCAGGGGTGGTGGTGGGGGAAAGAAGGGTGGGAATGGGATGGGAATGATCAAGACTCTCGCACTAGACTGGGAAAAGGATAGAATCACTCGCGAACACCCGGTTCTTAAAGAAGGCGTTCCCTTCGATGCAGTTATTGCCTGCGATTGTATATATAACGAGTCCTTAGTGGATGCTCTCGTCGAGACGTTGGACGATGCTTGCCGGGAGCTTTCGGCCTCCCCCAGAGACGATACACTTTCACAAGCACAAGAAGGAGCAAAAACAAAGCCAACATTGGTAATAATCGTTCAGGAACTTAGATCCCAGGAAGTATTCGAAACTTGGCTCGAGAGATTTCATAAATCGTTTCATACATATCGCATTCCCGACTCGCTGCTCACGACCGAGATAAACTCCTCCTCTGGATACTCTATACATGTCGGCATTCTCCGGGACTAAAGAAGGACAGGCAGGTAGTAGGCAGACATCTATATGGCGGGGGTAGTAGGAGGGAGTACCAAAGAAAGGTTCCTTTTTGTACACAAAAAAATAAAAATGAAAGAATCAAGGAAAGGGAGGAAAAAAGAAAGGGAAGGAGCTAGACTAAACTACAACTACAACTACTACAACTACTACTACTTGCTATTCTAATACTAATACTACTTACTATAATACTACGATACCAGCAATGTCCATTTTTCTTACATCCCCCTCACCCTCCTCCTCTCACTCTTCAACTTCAACGGCGACGATATATGGTAATTCTCATCCCCACTCTCATCCTCATCCTCATCCTCCGGGTAACCCACCGAGGGTGTGCCCTCAACCCCAGACATCAAAGACAGGTTAGGCGGGCGCTCGGGCGTCCCCACAGACGGCGTAAACTTTGGCGACAGCGCAATCTTCGGCCGTGACTTGAACACCGAGTTATAATCCTCCGACATGAGCAAGTCCTCTTTCGGCGTCGTGGCCGAGGGACTCTGCATCGGCGTGGACAAGTTGCGATTATCCGGCGGGCTAAGTGACGGGGGTCTGGTAGTGGAGAAGCGATCACTACTCCCTGCTGCTGGGGACTGGGCAATATCTAGCATTTCACTCTCGTCCACATCGAATGATTCGTCTAGCGAAGATGTCGGTGAGCCCATCCGAGGTAGTTCGTAAGAATTGTGATGACGATTTTGGTCACGCTTGACCGGTGATGGCTTTTCCGGGGAATAGGTTGCTCCTGCCACTGTTGATACAATCTATGATTTCATCGGGTTAGCCTTCGAAATCGATCCCCTGTACACTTTTATCGTAGTAAAAGTAAAAAATACGGAGTAAAAGATAAAAAAACAAACAAACCTGCTCTGCCAGGAGCTCATCGTCCCCAAATCCAAGGGAAAATCGACCAATCGATCCTCTAGGCATACTTGGCTCCGGTGGTGGTGGTGATACAGACATAGCGTCACGCTGCTGGTGGTGGGGCGCACGTGGGGTTAATGACACTACCGAGGCTTCCAAACTGCTGAGATGTTCATCTTCATCTGAACCGTCAGTAGAATTTGTTTGATGGGGCTCGTATTCACGAATCCGTTGGGAAACTTTCGTCAACGGTTTTCGGGGTGGGCTGTATTCCCGTAGAGGCGATGAAGCATCCTTGTATTCGTGCCCAGGGTAGTCAGAGTGAACCGACAAATCTTCGGATTTATAATTCTCCGACTCCGGTGCCTGTTCTTCCATCGCCTGATCATATAACCTGGTTTGCTCTTCCTCTTGGGCTTGCTTGCCCATACTAAAATCCTCCTCTTCAATTTCCATAGGCTCTGGTCCACTAGGCGCTCTAAAACGGTACTCTGGCGCTTTCTCGGTTTCACGACGCACTCTAGGAGCACCAGTCGCAGCAAGGTCTTCGCGTAATGATGCCAACAATTCGGTATCTAACAGGCTAGTTAGTACATTAGGGACAAGGAAGGGACAACTTACACTCGTTTCTCTCTCCTGCAAGGCAATCTCTTGCAATCTCTAACTGACCACTATGTAGTAGCTGCAACCACATTAGTAATGGAAGCTTGGTTATTGGGGTGTCTTACCTGGTGCTGATCGAAAGCAACTTTCAACGGTTTTTCAACCTTCATCTCACTGCCCTCGACTGAAGCAGCCTTTGGAGTCGATTGTGAACTGATATGAGGGATAGCCCCTAGATGGTCCCGCCGCAGCTGCCGAAGTTCTCCCAACTTCCTTTTTTGATCTTGAACCTGTTTTTCCAGCGCCTTTAAGCTGATCTCCCCGCTCCTCGCGCCCCCAAGTCCACCCTTGAAGTGGTGATGCTTCGCCAGTGCCTTCTCAAACGGTAGCTCGAAAAACTGTTCTCGAGTGAACTCAGGGTCACCCTGGAGTAATATATCAAGCCATCGCTGATCCCCAAGCCAGTTATTTCTCCATTTTCTGAGCACATCCTCTTCGTATCCTCGTGGAAGTGACTTCTGTGTGTCTTCTGCACTAGTTCGTGTAAGGGATTGAGAGTGTGTTGAAATTTCTATTTCTTTGGTGTCCAGGAAAGCAGAAAAGGATGCCCATTGAGCTTTAGAAAGACGGCGAGCGTGAAGAAGTTGGCTTAAGGACGCTTGATGAGCGAGTATTAAGATTTTAAGATCCCGTGGTGCAGGTGAGGAGGTCTGGCTATATGCTATATTGCGTCCATCACATGTTAGCAATTTGAGCTTTTGAGTGATCATCAATCCCGACACGCACCATATGTCCTCTGAGAGACATCTTTGAAAAACCCGTTTTCAATCCGGTCCCTCAGTACCGTTGTAGACAATGCCAATAGCAATTCTTCGTAGCGTTCTCCAGAGCAATCATCTAACAACGTCTTCCTGATCAAGATATTACCTAACTGACCAGCCCTCTTGAGGTCAGTGAGCCATTTAAACACTACATTCCGAAATTCCCTCGATTGCGCGGGTTCGTAAATCGGCCAACAACCCTCAAGTCTCTAATTTAGTCTCCGGAATTAGTTTATCACTACTTAAACCTCTTAAAGCAATTTTCCGTCATCCGGTTTGTTGTGGGGGAAGAATGCTGACAAGCAACGTACAATTGCACATTCCTCAGGGTCAAAGGAAGAAAAGAGATGGTAAACAATGTGTTCAAAAGCTTTCCCTTTGTTCTTCAAAGAAGTAAAAACATCAGGGGTGACAGGGATTGAATCATCAGCTTCTCCATCATAGTCTAATAGTCGTAGGTTTGTGAGCAGCAGAGAGACGGCGGGTGAGGACTTCATGGGAGTTTGCCAGGGAGAAGGAAGCTTTGGACAGCCTGTTTATTTTTATTTTATTTTTTGTGTGTGTATGTGACGGGAGTGCACGCTTGTTGAGGTCAGGCGGGGTGTGTGGGAAGGAGGGGAATAAGGGATAATAGTTGTGGCTGCTGCTGCTTTGATAACGGCTACGGGAATCGCTGTAGGGGGTGCAGGCGAAGAGGTATGTTGTGCGTGGTGTTTGAGTTTGTTGGCTGAAGAAAGGCGCAAACTCCGGGGTTTCTTGTTATGCGGGAAACACTGAGGTGTGGTTGCTGCCGAGCCTTTTCTTTCTAGTAAGAGGAATCTCGGGCCACAGATTAAAATTTCCAAATCTCTTAGGCCGCTGAGCCTCTTCCAGAGAATCATGAACTGCCAACCAAAAACCACTTCCATTCCCGAAATCCTTTTACAACGCGTCATTTGATTCTTCACAAAAAATACTTCATATATACCCTCCCCCCTTTAAATTTGCTACTCCCTTTTGATTTCTCCCAGAATCCCCTTTAAATCATCTACTCGTGGCTTCATTCTTTACTCGCCGTATCGGCACTCTCATTAAACAAGCAATAATGCCCAGAACCCCGCGTAAGTACCCTCGTATCTTTAACTTTCTGTTAAATGTTGACATTTTCTTTAGCCCAGGTCGTTAGTCCGAATACCAATAACTTTGTCCAAAATTGGTCACTAGATGCAGGTAATAATACTCTTCAAACCTTTCTTCCTTAGAGATGTTATTTGTTGATATTGCCACTCATTTTAGTCCTGAAATCGATCCCTACAACCACTATCCCTTCACCCAGCTCACCCTTAGCATTTCTTCACATTATTGAAAGATTGAAGACTACTCCAAGAGAAGGGTGGCGTAGACATGGAATTCTTCAAGGAGGTACTTAGAAAAACACTTTTATCACACTGCATCTTCCTCAATCGGAGTTCCTGCCACTACCCCGCTCTTTTTGGTGGTTTGCCTAAATTTCTGACGTATCCTACTGAATTACAGAGTCAATAAGTGACCATATGTACAGAATGAGTGTTATCACCATGCTTTGTCCTCCTGAGCACAAAGTCGACAAAGACCGCTGCATAAAGTTGGCTATCGTTCACGATATGGCGGAGGCTTTGGTTGGAGATATCACGCCACCGGATAACATCGAGAAAGGTAGGGGACGCCTTCCTGGTATCAATCAGGAATCTAAAGCTGATGTTATATCTAGCCGAAAAACACCGACGAGAGCTCGAATCTATGCAGTACATAGTTAATAAACTTCTGAAGCCGATATCGGAGGTGATAGCAACCGATTTTATGGGCCTGTGGATGGAATATGAGGCTGGAAAGACACCGGAAGCCGTTTTTGTTAAAGACGGTAAGCTTCTCCACTAGATTTTATTAAGGACGCCGTTGATATTAATATGTAACTACTAGTGGACCGATTTGAACTTATCTGCCAAACCATCGAATATGAGAGGAAGTACGAAGCTAAGAAAGATCTCAAAGAATTTTTGCATGTCAGGGATGGCATCAAAAATGGCTTTGTTCAAAAGTGGGCTGAGGACGCCTTGAGAGAGAGGGAGGCTTTCTGGAAGAATGCCGGCATCGAAAGTATTGTCCCTTGAGATCTTGGGGAAATGAAGTACTGTGGGATTTGAAACTCCTCGCATCATTTCATGAGGAGAAATCTCCACTCAACTTTTACTTTTTTTACCCCCTGGGGCTGTAGGGAACGGCGATTCCGGTTCATTTTTCATTGTATTCTATATTTTCTTAGTTTATGCTTCCTTACGTGCGGGGCATTGAAAGGGTTCTCCTATGTTATTCATTGGTGTTTCTTTGCGAATACCCCCATTTCGATAGACATACCTCACTCCAATAAGCATTACACTTTCCATTTTCTTTGGTATCGTTTAATCAGATTCTTAGAATTTGTTATTCTAAGTTACTGTTTTGGTCCTATATGTTTGTAGTCTTAGATATGTAACGAGATGATGACTACTTAATGACAGTATTTCTTATCATGATGAGTTCATATTGCAAAATCAATATCAAACATGAACTACTGTATCCAGTGGGCATGATCATTTGGTATCACTCGAGAAGATCTCTTTTTACTCAGCCTCCCCCTATACCTAGCTTGTAATACAGTGAGAGACAATATGCAGGTACCGGAAACACTGGCGACCATAAATTTTAGTCAAAGGGATGTTAAATGAAGCTCACAGAAGATATTCTGTTGACACAGCACATCTAAACCAAATTGGGAAGTCTGGGAGTGGTGACAAAGGGTCCTTATCGATAAGAAACTATCCAGCCAATCATCTAAAACCGGTTAACAAGCGATCATCCTCGCCCCTAACCACCGAACAATTTCTCTGCAAAGTCGACAAACTCTCTCATCCATCGAACGCTCAATTGCAATATTCTACCAAGTGGCTTAATCTCATTAGTTCTACAATTCAATGTCAAAATCTGCTACACAATCATACATTACATTCCCAACCGGCCATGACGATTTGGTTCATGATGTAGCATATGGTTTGTATTGAGTTATTTTTTCTCTTTTTTTTCCCAGAGAAATTGGTGCTGATACCGAGGTAGATTACTACGGAAGGCGAATGGCTACAGTTTCTTCAGATCAAAGATTGAAAGTTTTTGATCTAAACGATGACGGGGAGTGGGTTCTCAGTGAATCCATCCGAGCTCACGAGGCTAGCATTACAAGGGTATGTCAGTCTTTAACCTCGGGAATGACTGTAATAATGCTTATAGTAGTGTGATAGGTCATCTGGGGGCCTCCTGAGCATGGTCAAATAATTGCAACATGTTCTTACGATCGAACGGTGAAGATATGGGAAGAGCAGGAAATGGGTGAATTTTACTCATTGCACTCTCCTTTGTCATGTACGTACTAACCATGAATAGAGCCCAAAGGATCTACACTTCGCTGGAGACGCCAAACGCAACTCAACTCTGAGAAGCGCACAGCAATCTACGACATATCCTTTCCGCCGACCACAGCAAGCACCGCCTCCGGCACCTCCACGGGTCTGAAGATAGCATTCATCTCAACCGACGGAATAATTCACATTTACGAATGCCGAGAACCCCAAGACCTAACGCACTGGATAGCTGTAGACGTCATAGGCACACTCACCGCACCGCCGATCAAAGAAATCGAAGTCTCCTTCTGCATTGGCTTCTGCCCCTCCCGCTGGGGCGGCGAGCAACTCGTTGTCGGCGCAATGGACAAAGTCCAGGTATACAGGGTAGGCCGGGACACCGTCAAGCTGAGACCAGTCGAAGAATTGAAGGGACACAGAGGCCTAGTCCGGGACGTGAGCTGGGCCGCAGGAATGGGCAGGAGCTATCACCTCATTGCAACAGGCTGTAAAGACGGCCACGTCCGCATATTCAAACTCACCGCCGCATCCGGCCACCACCTCAATCCTCCTGCTCCTCTGAGGAGCAAGTACTCCACAAACCCATCCACCTCCCGCCGCCAACAGCGCATGGGCGCCCTCGGCGCTGGCTTAACAGGCGCGGACGAAATCCTCCCGCCAAGCGGCGAGGACGAGACCAACAATAACAACAATAACAACAATAACAACAACGACGTAGGCGACGGCTGGTCAGTAGAGTTAATCGCAGACTTCGACGACCACCACAGCGACGTGTGGAGAGTCTCTTGGAACGCTACGGGAACAGTGCTCTCCAGCGCTGGCGACGATGGCACAATCCGCCTGTGGAAAGCGGCGTTTTCGGGCGAGTTTCAGTGCCTTTCTGTCATTGCTTCGCAGAGGTCTGGGTATGCTCTTACTGAAGTTTTTTGAATTTCCTTCTTCTTCCCGTTTTGCTTTGGTAAAATTTTTCTTTCTTTCTTTCCTTGCCTTCTTTCCTTGCTTTGGAATTTATTTTCTATCTATCTGCCTATTTATCCACTTACTTAGACAATCGAACCTCGAAGAGTCTGGTCCGACTAACTAACGGGTTTATTTATCTTTTTCATTTCTTTTTCATTTTCCTCATATGTATTAGGCGTATCATGGGCATTATGATGATGATGATGCGACCAATGAGGATGTGCTTCACCTTTTTGTCATACTATTTTCACAGTAAATCTTATTTCGCAGGGCCTTTTGTTTTTTTTGTTACTGCGCCTAGCTAGCTAGCATGCCTGGTGAGGTTGGAATATCACTACTATATCGAATTATCCCTGGAGAGTTTAACTAAACATGGTAAATCACTCGAAATTGAAGCTACCGTCGAGTTGGATATTGATTGACATTCTACTGCACCTTCGTGAGATTAATAAATATACCGAAGGCTAGACCACCCAGAAGGGCACTGTAGGTTAGATACGGCATGTGCAGTAGCTTCTACGATACTGTGGCGTCGTTATTGATAATAACTATGATATGAGAAAACAAAGGGGTCTTAAATACATGCTGAAGACCTGCTCCACGCCTCCCATATAGAGACCGCGTCCTTTGGTCGTGATCTATGCCGTGACCACTTATCGTACGTGCCCGACGATACCTAATTTATACAATACTTCCTGGTGAATGCTCACGCTTTGTGTCCGAGTATATATATATACTACGGGCTATGTCACGGCAAAACCCATGATACTGTACAAACTTCATATATACTGTGGTAGGGCTCATCTTGTAGATAAAGAAAGATGGGTAGATGCCTACACTCTTACAATATGTATACTTTTTTTTATAACAAAAGTGCCAAACCATGGTATTGGCGCGATTTTTTTTTTTAAAAAAAGCTTTGATGAACATCATACTGATACTTTCATAGCAGCGATGCTAGTGTAACTCTTGCATCATACGAAGGAATAATGGATCCAACAACAATTTCCATTTCATCACGTTTTTAAAATCGTACAAGGTAATCTTGGATAAGAACCAACCAGTCAAGTTACCAAAGCAAGAAAAAGTCAAAGAGAAAATAAGAAAATAAGAGAATAAAGAAAGAGAAAGGTATAACATAATTAATCGTACAGCTTTGGCCAGTGTGGCGTTACAACTTCGCCGTCCCCGCATCCACAAGTTCAGCGGCCGCAGCGGTAATCGCCGGCTTACCCGTCTCGACAACGCCAGTCTGGAAAATAACCTTATTCCCCTCCTTCCACATCTCCGTCCTTAGCGTCTGCCCGGGAAGCACGACGCCGGCAAAGCGGACCTTGATGTTCTTGAAAGCGCCGAAGGTCTGGTAAATGTGCTTTCCGGCGATGCCCATGAAGCAGAGCCCGTGCAGGATGGGCGTCTTGAAGCCGCCGACCTTGGAGAATTCTGGGTCGACGTGCAGGGGGTTTCGGTCGCCGCTGAGTCGGTAGAGGACGGCCTGGTCTTCTGTCGTCTTCTCCTCGACTACTGCGTCTGGCTTCCGTGCTGGGGGCTTGCTGGCAGCGGTAGCGGCTCCGCGGTCGGCGACCTTGCTTGGACCACCAAAGTTGCCGGAGCCACGGATGAAGACGGTGAACTCGTTGACGAATACGAGGTCGCCGGCAGAGTCTCTGGTCTCGGTTCTGGTAACAACAACAGCTGCGGCTCCCTTGTCAACGACCTCGAGGAGGGTTGGGTAGGAAGTCAAAGTTCCAGAAGTTGGGATTGGGTATTTCTTAATTTCGAGGAATTGCTCGCCATGGAGGAGCATCATGGGGTTGAACTTTGGAACAATCTCGTCATAAGAGAACGGAGTCTCGGCTCCAAAGAATGGGACCACACCTGGTTAACCAGTTGGCATTGCCCATGTCATGAGGGAATGAAGTAGAGAGACTTACCGAATGTTGGTAGAACTTCAAAGTTCTCATCACCTTCAAATACCCACTTCAAATCGGTCTTCTTTGCTCCGATTCCAAGGTTGTAAAGGATAACATCCTTGTCATCGTACTCGGAGAGGGTTCCTCGGGCTTTGGCCTTCTTGGCCTTCTCAATGTTGTCGAGAATTTCTTGGTTGACAACACGCTTCTTTGACCCAGCTTTGCGGTTTTGCATATTTTGCATGACTTTCTTGAGACCATCTTGGGGGCTCTCAGGATGATCCGCGCGACCATCGTCGAAGTTAGTGATGACTTCCCAGGATGCACGAACTGCCTCGGGTGTAAGAGGAGTATCCACAGGGAACCTTTTAGCAATAGAGGTTAGCGCGGAATTCGAAGGAAAAATCAAGGTTGTCGGATACACACCCATATCCACCGGAACGTTGCCAGCGAGTCTTTCCAAACCAACCGGAACCAGTTTCATAAAGCCCACCAGTAGCTGGCTCGGGGACCTTGTCAGAAGACAACAACGCAACCAATGGTGCTATGTAGTCAGGCTTGAATGCTTGAACAATTTCCTGCGCAAACTATTAGAATGTGTTTATAGTTCTTTCGAGCTCTTTTTCGAATGGACGTACCTCAGGAAAAACAGTGGCAGTCATAGCAGTACCGGCATTTGGTGCAATTGTGTTGACCAAAATGTTGTACTTAGCACCTTCTCTTGCCAATGCTCTGGAGAAACCAAGAATGGCGAGTTTGGCGGCAGAATAATTTGCCTGGCCGAAGTTACCGTAGATTCCACTGGAAGAGGTAGTGTTGACGATACGTCCGTACTTCTGCTTAAGGAATATCGGCCATACAGCTTTGGTGACTTTGTAGGTTCCATTGAGATGGACAGCCATCACTTGGTCCCATTGTTCGTCGTTCATGGAAGCGAATGATTTATCGCGAAGGATACCGGCATTGTTGATCACAATATGGACAGTTCCAAAAGCCTTAATGGCAGTTTCGATGACAGCTTCACCATCCTCAACCGAGTGCTTTGAGCCTGCAGCCTTGCCGCCAGTCTTTCGAATTTCGTTGACGGTAGTATCAGGATTCATTACATCGTTAACAACCACAGACGCTCCCAACTTGGCAAAAAGTAGAGCATATGCCCGGCCAAGACTGAATTAAAAAGTCAGATGAGGCGCTCAGAAAAGTCGCGTGCATGACATGACTTACCCAGCGCCAGCGCCTGTGACGACGACTACCTTATTCTTGAAGCTAATTTCTTCGCCCTGCTCATTGGTTCCAAGCTCACGAGCCTGTTCCAATAATTCCATGAAATTTGCTGGGCCGTCAGGGTGCTCACAGGTTGAAAAATCATTCACGTCGTTCCATTTCTTCAAGAGTGCGCTGGGAGTCAAGGAGTTATCGGTCTTCAATAAAGCACCCTTTGATCTCTCCCACCGTAACTTGGCAATATGGCCACCGCCGACTTCAAAGATACTTCCGTTCTCTTCCTCATTCGACTCATGAACAAGGACGGCAACTAAAGGAACAACCCATTCAGGCTTCAATGTCTCAAGTATTTCTGGAGGCATAACTGTCTCCGTCATTCTTGAGGCGGCAATCGGAGCAATGGCATTGCACAAGATGTTATACTTTGCACCTTCCTTCCCAAGGGTCTCTGAGAAACCAACCATAGCAAGTTTGGCAGCTGTAGGAGGATTCGGGTCAGAATTTTGATTCCACGGATTGGCGAAACTGTTGGAACGGTGGTTCTTACCGGCATAATTTGTTTGACCAAAGCTTCCGAACAAACCAGCAGCCGAAGTGGTATTAATTATTCTACCATACTTTTGTTTTCTGAAGATGGGCCAAGCAGCTCTCGCACACTAAATGGGAAATAGTAAGCATGATGACTAGAAAAGTATACCAAGCCCGGTGAATGATATTTCAATACCTTGTATGATCCCTTCACATGCACCTTCATAATGAGATTCCAATCATCATCTTTCATATTTCGGAAAGCAACATCTCTTAAAATTCCAGCATTGTTGATTAGGATATGGATAGTTCCGAACGCCTTAGCGGCAGTTTCAATAATCCTCTCTCCGAATTCTACAGAATCGTAGTTGGCAACGGCCTTCCCGCCGGCCTTTTTGATTTCATCGACAACGAGATCTGCTGCCTGGAAGTAGAATAAGAGTCCGCAATTAGCATCTCAGTGAACAAACAAGAGAGTAACTCAGAGTAGAGTTTCAATACCTTTGTTGAGTTACCCTCTCCCTTGAAAGATCCACCCAAGTCATTTACAACAACACTTGCGCCTTGAGAGCCAAAGAAGAGTGCATATGCCCTTCCAAGTCCTCCTCCAGCACCGGTTACAACGACGACCTTACCGTCGAAACGTAGATCCTTTGCTGAAGCGGTGTCGTTCATGTTGTGTGTGTTGCTATGTAGTATTTGTGATGATTAAGAAAGTACGAGATGTGAGTTTGGGGGAAGAGTAACGGTAGAAGCAAGACAACAGAACAACAGAAGCAAACAAGCGTGGATGAAGAGGAAGAGGAAGAAGAAGATCTCCGGGGATGGTGACCCGAGTTGAAAAAGAGGAGTTTGAATTTACACGTGAAAGAAAGAAGCTGGTAGGATTAGGGTTATTAACGGCTGAAGCTCGGATATTGGAGAGTCCGGGGAAACCAGAATCAGCTTTTATAGCCCAGGCCCCAGGGATTACCGTACGGTAATCTAACCAACATTCACCATTCCCGACAGCTAGGAGAAAAGCCGAGGTTGTTGCACTCTCCCCCAGCTGACTGCCACAAGGAACCCGAATCCCCCTCCTGTCTGCCTGTCACTGTTTAAACCCCTAATCAAGACGTCATGAATCTCTTTTCAGCTTACTCATCTCTCTTGTCACGTGTAATCACTCCGGTTCATGCATGCCCCACGTCAAAAAGGGGTTTCCTAACCATACGGCGTCACATGCAAAAAAGAGAGGAAAGAACCCCCTCGTTTCCTGGCAAAAGGGAATGTTTGTTGAAATATTCAAACATCTTCACACGAAATAACCACAATACAATTCTCAAACGGAGCCTCACCAATCTCTTTCCACTATCAATGTCTTCCACCGTAGTCATCAAGGATAAGACCCCTATATTGACTACCTTCCTTCTTCCTCTCCTCAATGTTCATGCTTCCGCTAATCCAGCTGCCTCATCCCCACCCTTTTTCCTCGGTATTTCGGGCTCCCAAGGGTCCGGAAAATCTACACTTGTAACTACTCTCGCTGCTACTCTTCGGACTTACCCACATTCGTTGAATGTAGTTGTTTTCTCCGCCGACGATTTATATCTTACACATGCCGACCAAGTTGCCCTACGCGAGCTTTATCCAGACAATAAATTAGTTCGGCATCGAGGTGAGCCCGGGACTCATGACATAGAATTGGCCAAAAAAGTCTTTCAATCCCTTCATGACCAACAGGAAACCAAAATTCCCTCCTATGATAAGTCTGCATTTGAAGGCCAAGGTGATAGAGCTGATGAGCTTTCTTGGGAAAAAGTCAATGGCCCCTACGACTTGGTCATATTTGAAGGTTGGTGTATAGGCTTCAGGCCCCTTCCAGATGATTTCGTGGAGGAAGCATGGAATAAAAGCAAGACTTCGGGGAAGGGCACACTAGGGAAACATTTACTTGAACACCTTTTGTTTGTCAACACCAAGTTAAAGGATTATGGCACGATAACTGAGTAAAGCCCCTCATATTATCGGGGCTGTAAGGTGCCCCTTACAAGGAGCATGCTAATGATGGGTTTTAGTTCGCTAAATGCTCTGATTCATATGTGAGTTCTTTCACCCTATCGTGAACTTGAGATCCTCGCGAGGTATTAACTCTAAGGAAACAAAAGCGATGCGGAAGATATATCTTATGTCTACGACTGGCGTATCCAACAAGAGCATGGCCTGATTTCTTCTCGTGGTTCCGGAATGACAGATGGTCAAATAATTGAGTTTGTAAATGGCTGTATAGTGCCTCTTCCTAGCCCACCTTACTATGTTAATTCTTGGTATCAGACATGCCTGCGTACGAGCTTTACATTGATGACCTACGGCGGGGTTCTTTCAAAGCAAAGGGCAAACAATTGAGAGTGGTAATAGGGAAAGACAGAAATATCGTTAAAGTCGTGAATCTTTAGGCTCTTAGCTTTTTGGCTTGGGACGCAAAAGGGACTATAAAAAGCCCGAATTCTTTTTCGTTTAGCAAGTTTCTTCAATGAAATACCCTGATATGCTAGATAACCAAATATTTCCACATAGTCTACACTTGGGCCATTGAGGCTTTTGGCGAGGGTTGCTACGAGCGACTAGCGTGGATTGGAATTTCATCGAGTTGCGAGTGATATGAAGTGATTGTTCGGGGCAAGAGCGCTAATCTTACGCAGAGGGGATCTGCAAATATCCAGACCGAAGACCTTATTCCCGCTAAGCATCCTCTCTCTATTTGCCACCGCTTATCTTGCCTTTATTCGGGGGGACCTGCTGCCGTGGGATCATATGGACCCTAAAGTGGCTTCAAAGATGGAACCCTTAATACGAGAATCAAGATTTCCTATGGCACCCGTGAACCTCTCTTATAACCGCAGCAGATTTCTCGGGAGAATAGTAGCCCTGTTCTTGTTGTGTCTCGATTATGGAACCTGATCTGTGGTTCCGAAACATTATTCGAGTGTCAAGAAATCTCAATGCCGATACCACAAGTTTGCCTAGAGCATGACTACTCCCCATGGATCGTTGATTGTTCCTAGCTGTGCTCGACTTCCTATGTATGATTGGACATGTGGGTATATTCGGTTTTGTCCTGTGGAAGATTCGAAGGAAAGTTCTGGTGTCTTGAAGCTCGGCCGCTCACGATATCCTCGCGATTAAACTCCACTTGGGGAAGACAAAAGCCATTTCGCCCGAGCTGTGCGACTGCTGTGGTAAGAAGAATTGCTGGATTTCACAACTAATTGCAAATATCAATTGTTTGCATAAGTCGCTATGTTTGATGGAAATGAAATCCTGAAGGATTGGATATTTATTTCCGAGCAGTACCTTCGTCTACTATTTTTGTCTACGAGCCATAGTAGTGTCACACAAGACACCTGTTGATTTCCGAGCAGGAGGTCATGAAATCTCTTATTTTTTTTCGCAAAAAAAGCATACCGGTAAGTTATTGTATCTTGTGGTCGATTTTTGGAACTCATGGTAACGTATTGTACGAGACAACATGTCCTGAATATCGGCCCTATTTTCAACTGGCAATTCATGTCCAATTCTAGGCATTAGATTGTCGACCACTCGAGCACGATAGGTGAAAGCTTACTTTTATGGATCGATGAATGTTTTTACTGACCATTTACAAAAATAAAATAAAAGGAAAGGAAAAGAGGATGATGCCGTTCACACGGATATTTGAGAATCCATGCTTTCCACTCAATATGCCGTGTCATTTACAGTTTTAGATGCCTATCCTATCTTACCGTAGAGCACTCATTCGATTTGATCGAAGTTGATATGTCGCTTTCTCCAACCCTTGCTCCCCGATCTCATACCGGTATTCTATCTTTTCTTTTCTTCTTTTCCCTGGCTATCCTTCCCATTGCGGCCACAGTGTGTTCCCCAGACGGCGGCGCTGATCATCGGCGAAGTTGTTGTGGGGCCCTCTCCCCAAATATGCGGTAAATCACGCACGTGCCAAAATTCTAATAAATCCCGTGGAAAGGTCGGTGATGCGAGCAGCCTATTGGACAATGAGGCGAGTGGAGGGGCGCACCGAGTGGGATCCGAAATAACTCCCTACTGGAGCGCAGTAGCCTACCGTGCTCGGCGAGTACGAGTACTCCAGTACGTTGGGTTTTTATGCTGGTGCACCACTTGACCTTGGAATTTACTCCACAGGGGGCAATTCTAAGTAGGTAGGTGAAGTTGAGGATAGCCACGTCTCTGCACATGTACTGTGCTTCTACCTTACTTTACTTTGACTGTAGGTGCGTCTCCTAGAAGAACTACGCATCGGGCTGTTTACTTGAGTACAATGCAGGCAATGTTCAAACGACTGCAGCGCAGATGTCCACAATATGCACGCACGCTCCATGGACGTCCCGTACCTTTACGATAGATGATTGGACGGCCAATTATGATACACCGTTCGAATCAAGCTTAACTCGGTAATCTACTTGAAGCCGCAGGAAGAATTGTTGGCAGGCGGGCAAGTAGGCAAGAAAGCAAAAAGAAAAAGAAAAAGAAAAAAAGAAACACGCCTGTTAGTTCTGAGGCTTACGATTGGTTACTAGAACTGTTCAGACCGAAGGCATGGTAACTTTCCTATGATATAATAATTTCAATAAACAAGAACTCGGGTTGAGTCTTGGATACGGCGACCATTACTTTTTTCGCTTACTGGTAGGATACTGGACCTCTAGGTAAATTATTGTCGAGGATTTGGAAAGTTACCGTGAGCTTTCAAACCAAAAGTGACAGCTGCCCAATCCCAGGCTCTATCGAACTCATACAGTGCCGGTACTGTACAAGCATTCAGGGATAAGTTTTCGGGCTCGCACACCAACTTCTGGCGGTGAGGTGCACCGTATCATACGAAAACGTATTACCGGCCGGGCACTTGTACTCTGGATGTAGTTGGCCGTTTTATTCAAGACCAACAAAAAAAAACCCCCCTGAACTGGCAATATCATTACGATTACCGCTAAGTTTGCCAAGGTAGGATAAGCAATAGATTTTCGGGTAGCTGAATAAATAACGAACCGGCCGGTCTGCATGTTGTTTATGCTTCGATGCTATTTGCAGTCCTGCCTGCACAGTACGTTTAAAACTTCAATTCAATTTTTTCTCTTTCCGGAAAATACGTTTGGGTGTGTGTGTTTACAGACGGTACCATACAGTGCAGTGCAGTGCAGTGCTTGTAAAACAAGAGCCCCACAGGAAGAAGAGGCGGGGGGAGCGGGAGTGGTGGGTGTTGCAGAACAGTATGAGATACGACCCGCCTGGAGAGTTTTTTTTGCCTTCTCTATTCTTCCTTTCTTCCCTCGATCCTTAAGAACCATGTCAATGATGCCCACCACGAGATTTTGATCGATCGATTGGTTGTTTGGTTGATTAGTCTACTTACATTACACTTTGCTTCCTGACTTATCACAAGTGTATTTAAGCACGGTACTCGAGTACACGCATACCTGCAGCAGCAGTTTATACTAGAATTAGTAAGTAATAATGAGTGTGCGGTACTGTACTTGAGTATGTGATCAATATGAAAATCGGAGACTAGCAATCCTTGTATTTAGATCACAGAGAGGGAGGGTGAGGGAGATTAGTATGATACGATCGTTAGGTGGAGGAGGCAAATACTTGATCGAGCTCTACCGTACCCTATTGGATTTACATGTGATACCGTACACTTACTACGACAGCCAGTGAGACAACTTCTAGTAGGGGTTTTCAAAGTTAAGAACATAAAAAATAGTAAAATAGCGGATATGTAGATATGCATTGGTCTGCATTAGTGTACAAATCAAGTGTAGCCAATTATATTTGCATATCTGAGGTGACAGATTTGAGATCCTTGGAAGATAGCAAAGTAACAGGAGTAATAGTTAGCATACAAGGTGAAAGTTTTTTGTCTGACATCATAGTAAAATTGAAAGAACAAATAGACCCATTGCTATTGCAATCACTCAGAAAAGTGGGAATGGCAAAAGAACAGTAATGATGTCACAAAATCATAGCAATCATAGTGAGCACTCAATCTGGATGAAAGATGAAAACGAGTGACTTATTCAATGGCTCGAAGAGCCAGAGAACCTACAAAAAACCAAATGAGGGTCTAGCATTTCAAAGCAGAGAATCATCGCTGGGATTGCTGCACAAATTCCTACAAAGTCAGCTGTGAAGGTGGGCTACAAATACAACAATCTTATGAAATCCTACATAGCAGCGGTGAAGTTAAATAATCAAACTGGATGGGGACTTATGGAGGACAACTTGAGTATTGGATGGTGAAGCTTAAGGGGTGTGTATTCTATTCTGTAATTTATATACACTAATTGAAAAAAAAAAAATGAAAAAAAAAAAAAAAAAAAAAAAAAAAGGAAAGAAAGAAAGAACAAAGGGGAGAGAAAATAGTGAAAGAAAATTACTAATATATTATGGGTAAAAGATAAGTTGCTATCACGATGTCAATACTTTTTCTGATTAGAGAAGATTCTTGGTGATCGTCTGAATGTTTGGCCACCTAATTTCTATGACTCAGGTACCAATCCAGTAGATACAGCAACTGCGGTTTAGAGTCTACTTGGAGTAATGATATCAGTTGATAAGAAAGAGAGTTTGGAGGAACACAGAGAAGGGAACCTAGCTTGTAGTTTTGAGGGAGAGAGTTGTAAAGAGAAGACAAATGGGAGTGGAGAGAAAAGGAGAGAGGAGAGGGGAGAATTATGTATGGATAAGGAGGATAGTGTTGAGATTGTGAAAGAGGAAGATTCTGTATAGAGAGAAGGGGGAGGATTTTGGGAAGAAAGTGTTAGTGAGATGGGAATTATTGGTAGTAGGGTTTGGGCAGGAGATGGATTGATGGAGGGAGGAGAGATGACTTTACTAGAGATAAGAGAAAAGATTCATGGAAGCTTGAGGAAAGGAAAAGAAAGTAAAAGGATACTAAGAGAAGAAAGAGGAGGAGGAAGCATACCATGAGGGGAGGTAATTCGATAGAGCCAAACAGCAGTACTAGTACCATAGGTTAGTTTTAGTGGAAAATCGGTATCTGGGATATGAGGATCGGCAAAACATTATTTTTCAGAAATATTAGATGAGGAAGAGGAGGAGGTAGATATTGGCTTATCCAAGGGACCATGAAAGAAAAAGGGAGCTTCAACAGCCCTGCTCGATACTGTTAGTATATTGGCATCTGTGAGATCACAAGGAGAGGAAAAAAAAGTTTGATTTTTTAAGTCAACACTTACAACAACAAGGAGAGATTAGAAGTCGAGAGTTAGAGTTGGAGCAGGAAAGGATGGAAATTGAATGAGAACAAAATTGTATGGAGCAGCAACAAACAGAACTCATGATGCTATAGATGCAAGCATCATTACAAATGGGAAGGGATGAAGAAGGTAGATGGAGGTCACCATCATGGGAGACTTTGGAAAAAGAAAAGGCAATGGATATCTAGCAATTTTGTTTTATTTAAGAAAATTATCACTCTTTTTTCTCTTTTTTCTCTTATGCCTTTATTTCTTTTCTTTTATTGTTTATTTTATCTTATTGTTTATTTTATCTTATTATTTATTTTATCTTATTGTTTATTTTATCTTATTGTTTATTTTATCTTATTGTTTATTTTATCTTATTGTTTATTTTATCTTATTGTTTATTTTATCTTATTGTTTATTTTGTTGTGTTGTTTATTTTACCTAATTGTCTTTCTTTTTTTTTACTATTATTATTTATTTAGGAATGCTATGGTTTTAATTTTTAAAAGTACAATTTGAGTTATTGATTAAGAAAAAACTCTCTCATTCTATTTCACCACTCTATCTCTGTACCAGCCTGTTGTTCAACTTCCACTCCAATAATATCCTCATCATCCTTCAGTTCCTCTCTATCTACCCACCTTGCACCATTTCTGCAAGGTACCCACTCCTCATCGCTTTCAAAATTACATAGAAAATTGTGCAAAATAAAACAAGCCATAATCCAGGCGAGGACTCATGTATGTTCTTGAGCTCTTCGAATATTGATAGGTAGGCTACGAAGTGACCCCCCAATAGTTTTTCAACACCCCAAATACATGATCGATTTTAACTCTTGCTTCTGCTAAATGTAGGTTAAAAACCTGATATCCTCCTAACTCTTGACTTACCAGAGGCTCTTTGTATGGAGTCATACATCGCCTTGTTATCTAGTAGGTCTTATCAGCGAGGATATACTCCTCAGGTGAGGAAAAAAATAAATTCAGCCATTTACTGAAGGTGCCTTCTCCAAAAACTGTAGAATCACCTACCAAAGCTGGATATCCACCAGCAACAAAGGTAAATCTTCTCTCACTGTCACAAATTGCTTGTATATTAATTGTATACTGCTTTTTACAATTAAAGTAGGTCTCTCCATGGTATGCTGGTCCATTTCGAAGTACAACATCCATTCTATCAAGGAACCCAACACACCCCAGGAACCCACTTGCTTCTTCTATCAACTTCTGTATCTGCCAAAAGTTTCGTCCTCCAGGCTCCAGCCAGGTAATCAACTGTGGAAGGAAGCAGACTAGTGTGGTAATACAGCGATTGCAATACAGGTGAGTAGTCCCTTCCCCAATTCCTAGCTGAGCTGCCCCTCGAATCACCAATGCTCCTGATGATCTCATAAAGTATAATGTTATTGCTAATTGTATCTCTACAGGTTCTTATGGATTTGAAGAATTGTTTTTGAAAATGGGATCCTTGTGAAGGAGTGAGGCCAGAACATAGAATGACTCCCAGTTCATTCGAAAGAAGACATGAAATCTGTCTTCAGACATGGTATAAATCTATCTTATATTAATATATATTTTTTATTTATTATTATTTATTCAACATTTAATTATAAAATTCAAATTTATTAGTTTAAAATGAACTTAACTTACATGATATGTAAACAAGTACTTACTTCATGGGATTAGATCCTGCATTGCTAGATACTGTATTTTGGATATGATAATCACTAACAACTCAAGATCTTCTACCATTTCCTCCTCTTCAGCTCCTACTCCAATTGTTAAATTCAAATCTGAATTTAACAAATTGACTAGTCCATTAGGTAATATAATATCAAAGGAACTAGGTGCTTGAAGTGGTCTAGGGGGTTGTGCTTGAGATCATGACATTGTAGGTGGAAACTCATCCCTTACTATTTCAATCTTATCATCGCTACTGAAAAGTGAGCCTATCAATATCTGGGATAGCTAGATATCAAGGAGTTGATGAGAGAGTTGTGAATTTTCTGATATCTGTGGCATTTCTGATATTCATGTTGTAAGAATATGCTGATATTTGAGATAGTGATTACAACTCTATAGATACTAAAAGCCTCCTACATTACATATTACTGACCTTCAAACCTTGGTCTTTTTTTTTTTTTTTTTTCTGATTATTTAATTTTGTTTAAAGGTACAAAATCCACATAAAGCCTGCAGGGCTAGCATGTCAAAAAATCTCGACCCTGGATCAGGCTCTGGAAAGCTATAGAAAAACCAAGGCCTAAAGGTCTGGTCTAAAAAATTATCCTAACAAGCAACCCTCCTGTAAACTACAAAAGGTATGAAATCCCACCAACATCACGCAGTAACTAAGAAAACCAAACTCCTGACAGTGCACCTGTAATATGTGTACATGTTCTGGCAACTGTATACTGGTTATGCTTATGTTTTCTTTTGTTATGTTATTTTGTTTGTTCTTGCTTTGCTTGATTGATTGTTTCACTACTGGTATCACAAGGATTCTGGTAGCATGTTATGTTTGTTTTAGTTATGCTTTTGTACTGGCAAGGTTTTGCCCTAGGGATTCCAAGGGAAGGAATGGTCATGTATACCAGTGGTAGAGATAAGCCTTGGGTGAAGGATTGCCTTGGGTGTTCAGGATTCCGGTAGGATCACAAGATTCCGGTAGTGTGCACTTACTGGTAATAACAGTAGTTGTGGGTTTTCAGGAACCTCTATCTTGGGTGGAGAAAATCATGTATTTAAGACAGGCTTCCTGACTAGCAGGAAATGCCAGACTTCAGACAGAACCTAGATAAGAAATATACTTGGTTGAATGGTGATTCTCTTGCTCCCTTTCCCCTTCGCTTCTTCTAAGATCTTCTTGTCTTTACCTCTCTAGTCTCCCTTAGAAATTGAATGATAGCTGGCCTACCGCCGATCCCTATTGTATTAGTTCATACAGGTTACCATCTGTTACACTTTTTTTCACCTCAGCAGGTAAGTTAACCCTCTGCAGGAACTCACAGGTTCTCAGGATGAGAACACCAGGTAGGATTGATCACCCTTCCTGTATCTTGATAACTAGTTAGAAGCAGGAGTGGCAGGGACAGACACTCCCAGCTCAGGTACTACATTCACAATTTCGGAACAAAGCAGTCATCGAAGGACCCAGTCTGGAAGGATATCCAGACCACCCCACAGGCTAGGGTTCCCCTAGAACCCCTTAGCAACTGACAGCAACTCAGACTCAGAAACCAAAGCTTTAGCACAAGCTGGAAGCGCCCTACAACTAGAAGACCTTGACTCCAACCCAGAGGAGGACCTAACTGTAGAACAGATCCTCCAGTGAGCAGCAAGAGGTCCCAGCCCAGAAACAAGACATAGATCTGGAAGTCTCTTTAGAGCAGTCTTTGGAAGCAGAGTCCAATCCCAGACAGCAAGCCAAGCAGTAAGCCAGTCAGCATCCAGAGAGCAAACTCCACCTCCAGGAGCATTCCTGGAATCCCCAGTCAAACTAACCAAACCCAAGACACCTGAGGGCAAAGGCAAGCAGTCAGAAGGTTCAAGACCCCTGGAAGACCCAGCATCACTACCAGGAGAAGCAGGAATGGGTGACGCGGCACAAAGACCTGCTGATGAAGTAGCACAAAGGCTAAAAATCAAATGGCCCCAACCATCGAAGTTCAGTGGCGAAGGAGATGACCTCAAACCAAACGGACTCAAGAAGTAGCTCAGAGAAGTAAAGAAGTACCTCTCAAAGCATAACATCAATGATGATATGCAAGATGTGGTTGATTACTATGGAGCCTATACTGAGAAGTGAGCACACAATGGATACATGATACTACTCGATAAGCACGATGATACACCCAACCTTGAGACCTTTCGAAACTGATTCAAGCAACTTTTCGAAGCATCTACAAATACAGATAACCTATACCAACAATGGCAGAAGGTATCACAAACTACAGGAGGAAAACCAGCTAGGATATCGAAGATTGCTGGAGAACTAGAAGACCTAAGAGCCACCCTCACAAGAGAATTTGTATCAGACTACACACAAAGGCAATGGTTCTTAGATGCAATAGATTCTCGCCTTAGAAGAAATGTTGAACCCCAGATCCAGGAAACAGATACCTGGACTCAGATTGTACAGATCGCAGAAAGGTATGATGCAACTATGTACAAAACAGGAGGCTATGGCAGCAGTGGTGGCCCATCCACCAACAAGTCAAACAAACCAAAGAAAGACTATCAACCTACACAAGCATCAAGCAGCAAAGCAACAGAAAAAGGCAAGGCACCAGCGAAGAAGACAACTTATACAAAGAACAAGAAACCTAGCAAAAAGGAAATGGATCAACAGAAAAAGGAAGGAGCCTGCTTCTACTGTGAGGAAGGCGGACACATGGCAAATGAATGCCTCAAGAAAGAAGTTAAAACCAACTATGTCAGGATCACAGAGGATGATACCGACAGCAGTGACAAGGAATATGAGTTAGAAAGTGACTCAATACAAGAGGTGGATGGACAAGACACTATAAGGACCTACAAGACTACTATTGAGACACCTGAAGACCCTGGCGCACCCTTCCAAGCCCTCGAATTCAACATGCTAGTGTATAGCAAACAAGCAAGAGTACTAGCAGATGCAGGAACCATCAGTGGAAGCTTGATAAGCAACCAATTTGTCACCACACACAACATCCTTTACCAGCCTCGAAAGTGCCCTGTCACTCTAAAAATGGCAGTCAAGGGGTCGAGATTAAGCAGCAATTACAATGGTACCATCGATATTCAGATAGGGAAGATGAATATACCGAGAATTGAGATGATGGTCACACCAGTATCAGACTATGATGTCCTACTGAGTATGGATGACCTTGTCAAACTCGGAGCAATGATAGACTGCAGGAAAAACAGCCTATACTTCCCTGACCACAAAGTAAGAGTAAAATGTAACAGACAGTCTACTCAGCCAAGATCTGCAATGGCAAAAGCAGAAAAAACACCAGATTTCCTAACAATGTTCCCTAAGGTATTTGTCAAAGAAGTACCTACCATCATGCCACCAAGAAGGAACATAGACCACCAAATCCGCCTAAAAGATCCTAACCTTTACCCGAAAATGCCAAACTACAAGACACCAGAAAAGCTCCTACCACTATTCAAAGCATGGATTGAGAAGCAACAAAAAACAAGAGTTATTTACAGAGCAGAAGTACCTGGTGGATTGACCATGTTTGTACAAGGCAAACCAAATGGTGGCATAACACTACTAGCAGATCTGGGGCAAAGGAATCTGAACACAATTAAGGACCACTCACCGATACCCAACCAGCAGGTAATAATCATTGCAGTTGGAAGAGCAAAATATGGAAGCAAAATAGACCTCAGTGATGCCTATTTTCAGAGCAGAGTTCACCCAGATGATGAGAAATACAATACCATCAAGACACCTTTTGGAGCATTTGAATGCAGAGTAATGCTGCAAGGAGATACAAATACCCCAGCCACATTTATGAGGGTTATGGAAGACACCCTCTCAGATGAACTAGGCATTTTCGTTTGGGTTTATATTGATGATATCCTTATATTTAGCGACACATACCAGGACCATATAGAACATATCAAAACGGTGTGCAGAAAGCTAGAGTAGGTGAAGCTATATGCAAACCCCAAAAAGAGCATCTTCTTTGCAAAGGAACTGGATATATTGGACCACATAATCAATGACAATGGCATACATCCAGCGCCGGAAAAAATAAGGACTGTTAAGGACTAGACCAGACCAAAGAATAAGAAGGAACTTCAGCGATTTAATGGCATGGTTAATTATATCTCACAGTTCCTACCCCACATCACTACCATTACTGCCCCACTTACAGCACTTAGTGGCGATGCGGAATGGCTTTGGACCGACCTACAGGAAGCTGCATTCCAGGTGGTTAAAAAGGCAGCAGAAGAACACCAGGTCTTGCAGCCGATAAATTATTCTAAACCAGATATGATATGGCTGTTTACTGATGCATCTCCCACTGGAAGTGGTGCATGGGTAGGACAAGGCACAACCAGGGAAGAAGCTAGACCGGCAGCATTCCATAGCCGGAAATTAACACCCTCCCAAAGCAACTATCCCACACATCAACAGGAGGTGCTTGCAATCGTTGAGGCTGTGGAAGTCTTTGCACACCTGTTGTCACAAACCAAATTCACCATAGTTACAGACTATGAAAGTCTAACTAAACTAATGACACAAAAGAATCTAAGTGACCGGCAGCAAAGATGGCTAATGCACCTTAGCTGCTTTGATTTTTCTATTCAATATATGCCAGGAGTGAAGAATTTCTTAGCAGACTACCTATTGAGAATTCATGAAGATGGATCTTCACCTTATGATATAATCCTACAAGATCCCACCTCTGAAAACCATGATACCCAGATCACACCAAATACTAAAGCATCAGAAATCCAAACCAACTACACCTCCTCAGCATCCTACAGCTTAGAATCCGATAGTGACATGTACTCCTCAGCAGCAAGCCGACACTCTCCAACCCTCACCACATGAGATTCAATACTCAGGGCCAGCCCTGATTACATGTTGAACACCATTCAAGCCAATGCGATTACCCAATCCCAGAAACGAAAAGACAGCAACAGAAGCCCTCCTGGGAGCGAGGCCAGTGCAGATAGTTCCATCACCAAAGGCAACTCCTGGGGGGATGTAGTCACACTTCCAAAGTTATCCAAGAAGAAAGCAGAGCACGCAGCAACCTCCTGGACAGCATGCTATGATGATGATTACAAAGTTCACAAATCTGATAAGGAAGGAGCAAGTTACTTTCCTAGGGATCCCAAGAAGTGGAAGCAAAGTAGGAAGGACAAGGGAATGAAACCTGCCAGTGTAATCATTTCCTCCTCACCAGTGAGCACCCCTCCGATCAATGCATGGCCTTCTCTCACTCTCCCCCATCCCCCTCCCAAGTTCATAGTGGACCAGGAAAGGTTAGCAGATAAATTGATACTTGACCAGCTACCAGATGCCTCCCCAGCTTCCTCTTCTTCACCCCTCTATAGCAAACCTTTCTGGAGTAGCCAGGAAACCAAAAAAGCAAACACCTTCTTGGGTACAATCCACACAATACTCATGGGCGATTTCTGCCCCAAGGTCATTGCAGCACTTAAGCTTGACCCCCTCCTTGCTAGAGTCCAGGAGACCGGCAGCAAACTACACTATTCCATTCAAGATGGCCTTCTTATTGCACAGAATACCAATAGGTATTCTAACCTTTATATCCCTGTGGGACCTTTGGAAAGGGGAGTATCCCTTCAGGATTTCATTCTCAAACCAGTTCATGAAGGCCTTGGGCATTTCTCAGCCCATAAAAGCTACTGATATGCAGCCTGTTTCTTTTGGTGGCCACAGATGCGGCAGGATTTCATGGCCAATTGTTACTCCTGTGACCAATGTCAGATCAACAACGAACCAACTACCCTCCCAGTAGGAAGATCCCTCACACTCCTAGAGCCAGACGAGGCATACCAGTCCTTGGCTATCGATTTTGCTGGACCCTTCACCAAATCAAACAAATACAATACTATTATGGTTATCATGGACCGATTCACATCATACACCCACCTTGTCCCCCTTGGAGACCAGGCCACCTCCAAGAAGACATTCAAAAAGCTCCAAAGAGCACCATCTTTGATGTTCACAGCCTCCCCCTTAGCATAATACTCGACCAGGACTCCCGGTTTACCTCCAAGTTTTGGTCTCAAATGATGAAATCTTTGGGAATTCAGGTCTGGATGGCCACCCAATACCATCACCAAACCAACGGTCAAGTGAAGCGCAGAGTTTGCACCCTCAAGCAGATGATGAGGAACTTTGTCAACAAAAGGTAGAACAACTGGTCCCAGGCTCTCCCCTCTATAGTGGCAGTGATGAATGGTGCACCCCATGAATCCTTGGGTATCTCACCCTACCAGGCCCTCCATGGACGGCCATGGAAAATCTTTAACCCAGTCCAACGATCAGCCAGCAAGGTGCCGGCTGTCGATGAAATATTGAATACCCATGAAGCAACGAGAATAGAAGTGGATATGGCATGGAAGTATGCCACGTTCAGGCAAACAGTACAAGCAGACAAACAGTGCAAACTCCAGAAATGCCCCTTCAAGATTGGAACCAGAGTATTGGTTAGAGGATGGGCCTACACCTCTACACCTGGACGATTGAGGAAGCTAGAACCAAGATGGTTTGGACCATTCAAGGTACTGGAACATGATGTCTATACCAAAAATTACAAGCTTGAATTGCCCCGGCGAATGGAGCGACAGAAACCCTTCTTCCATGTATCCTCTCTCAAGGAATACCTTGAAAATGACCCAAATAAATTCACATCTCGAAGGATGGACAGGCTGGCACCTATCATCATTGACAATGCAGAAGAATGGGAAGTGGAACAAATCCTTGACTACAGATGCCAGAACAACAGGGATGCATTCCTGGTACACTGGAAAGGATATGAAAGGACTGATGACTCTTGGGAACCCATTGAGAACTTGGAGAACTCCTTGGAAATCATCCAGGAATACTGGACTACAAACCACCTGGCAGCTCCCCTACCTAAGATCAATTCACACTTTGTTAGAATGGTTTGGGAACCAATAGAAGTGTCAGAGACTCCCTGTGCAGCTGGACCTGTACCTGATGAATTTTGGGAACCTTATGACGACGAGGAATATGACTCTAGCTATTGAGAGTTTGACTACTTCAGTACTGATGATGACGCCCTCCTTTGGCACATGGATGGGAATGAGCAGGAGGGCTTGGAATAGAATATGTAGTGTTTTGGATTGGGGGAATGTAACATTTGTACATGTTCCGGCAACTGTATACTGGTTACGCTTATGTTTTCTTTTGTTATGTTATTTTGTTTGTTCTTTCTTTGCTTGATTGATTGTTTCACTACCGGTATCACTAGGATTCTGGTAGCATGTTATATTTGTTTGTTTTTTTTTTTATTTTTTATTTTTTATTTTTATCTGTTTTTATTTTCGTTTAAGGTACAAAAAATCAGCATGGAGCCTACAGGGCTAATGTGTAAAAGAACCTCCAACCCAGGCCAGGTCCCAGAAAGCTATAGAAAAACCATGGGCCAAAGACCTGGTCGAAAAAACTATCCTAACAAGCAACCACTCCTGTAAACTACAAAAGTATGAAATCCCACCAAAATCATGCAGAAACTAGGAAAACCAAAATCCCGACAGTGCACCTAACAAAGAAATCCTAAAACCCAAAACCTAAGGAAAACCAAACCAGCAATGTTGAAGCCAGCCCCAGCAAAAGTTAGATAATTGTACCTGTGGGGTATAGCCCGAGCCAGGGAGTCGAGAGGGAGCCAGGCACTTGATAGGGGTGTGGCAGAAGTGAGGAACCCCAGAAGCCTGCCTGAGTAGAGGGGGTGGAGTTGGCAGTATGTAAGGGTGCTAGCCGAGGAGAGGGAGGATGGTAGTAAGGTACCAGCTGAAGCAGAACTGAAACCGACTGACTGTATTACTGCGTCTCTCGGGTAGTCCCTTGTGATATGAGAGATGGCGTCACTTCTGGAGGGGATCTCAGTGGTTGGAAGATGTCAGAGGAGTGGGTAGGGGGGCAGTAGGGTGCTAGCTGATCCTCTGGGAGGGGGGGGGTGGTCTAAGAGGGGAGTGTTCACTTGGCGGGATGTACTATCGGTTATCACATTCATGTCTGACAAGGCAGCCCCTTACGAAAAAGGAGAATGGAGAAATCGACCATGGCCTGTTGAAGTGTTTCCTCCTACTGCTAACTGTGTTCCTGGCCATCTGTAGAAAGACTGAATGAAAAAACCCGACCATAGGATTCGCTAAGTGAGGCGAAGTGAAAGCGGGGTAAGGGAGGAGGCCAGCATTGTGAGATGCTGGGAGAAGGGGAAGAATATCTTTAGGAGGGTAGACCTCAAGAGAGAAGTGAGGAGGGGATGCCAAAATGCGAACAGGAGATGGAAAGTATTCTTCCTAACCCCTCCTAGGTGGGGGGGAGGATAGAAAAAGAGGTGATGATTTCGCTCACAGTCATGGTGTTGAGTCATTCCTAAATAGGAAATAAATTTCAATGACTGGAGGTGTAGCGGAGACGGAGGATGGCATGTTATGTTTGTTTTAGTTATGCTTTTGTACCGGCAAGGTTTTGCCCTAGGGATTCCAAGGGAAGGAATGGTCATGTATACTGGCAGTAGAGATAAGACTTGGGTGAAGGATTGCCTTGGGTGTTCAGGATTCCAGTAGGATCACAAGATTCTGGTAGTGTGCACTTACCGGTAATGACAGTAGTTGTGGGTTTTCAGGAACCTCTATCTTGGGTGGAGGAAATCATGTATTTAAGACAGGCTTCCTAGAGGTGTAGTGGAGACAGTAAATGTTCAAACCTTGGTCTCTACCTTACGCAATTGTATCCCAAAGGTATGGTAATTCTAAAGCATCTTAACCGCTTTTGTTCATGCTAAGCTTACCTTACCCTTTAAAGTATGCTATAAAATCTGGACATTTTTAACTTTAAAAACCCCTAGTGTATAGGTAGGGAGGTACCCTTACTTTACTTTACTTACTTACAGTTTACTGTACTCTTTGGTCTACTGATATGGTATTGGTGCTGGCAAATAGTAGTAAACCAGTCATTATTGATATGGTAGATGGGGGCTACATTACAGTAAGGATTAGAATCTGACCTGGCCAGATTTTGCAGCTCATACATGGTGAGATAGATGATAAATATTGTCTACAGTATTTGTTGACTTACTGTATAGTAGGTACTTGCTTCTACTATGCTGAAGATATAAGCTAACTTAAGTGTATTACCAAAATACCAATATCATACCAGTGGTACTGTACTGGAAATAAATAAGAATCAATTGGGATTTTCTTTTTTGTTAAATCCTTAGTTTTACTGGTAACTACAGGAAAAACCAGGCATGCACCCTAAGGTATAGCCTAGAAAACTTACTTAATACAAAAGAAACTTCAAACTCCCTAAAAACAAATACCAATAAAAATCAATCTCATCCATCATAAGTCCAAAGGGTTGAAACAATATTTAGGAACCCAAAGTGAAACCTCTTGTAAAAGGAAACCTTCCCAGCTTTACTGGGAAATTCACCAAATTATTAGAAATAAACAAAGAAAATTTCCTAATTAAAATCCTCCCTGCCTCATTTTCCTTCCATAGGGTTGAATCTGGCCCTATGTTGAAACCCTCAAGATCTAACCCTTCCCTCTATTCTGCCAGAGTGGGACAATCTGTGATAATGTGATGAAATGTCTGGTCAGCTAACCTATAGCCATTGCAAGTTGGGTTGCAGTCCTAACTAGACCAGTCTGATTGTGCATTTAGGTAGCTTTTATTCAACCTCATTTGGTGTATTTGACCTGCTTGGAATTTGGGTAGGACTATAAAGTTCTAACATGTTCTAAATGGGGGTCTGTAGGGGTAGTAAGGGGAGCAGATGCTATCTGTCTATTCCTTGTATACATCTTTTCTCACTTTCTCCCTTGCTTCTATTTAGCCTTTTGCATCTTCTTTAGTAATGGGAGTCAGTTTGCTAGGTTTTTTTCAGGAAAGGGCTGTTTCTCAAAAATCATGGCTGCCCTTGCCCCTATTTCATTTATTGGGAGGTGTCTCTGGATGTTTGACTTGGATCATGAATTCTAAGTCTTTGGCTGTCCACTTTCCTTCTTTAAAAAAGCTAGCCTCTTGTTTGTCCCTAATTAGAAGGGCCAGACTATAGGGTATCTCCTTGGAAGCATTGCTGTTACAATGTTGTTTTCAGGCAGGGTTGTGATAATGTGGACCACTGTTATGAGTAAAGCTTGTTTGATGTACAACTCAACAGGCACTAGGTAGGCCTTAGCTGATAGAGTTACTAGGTTAGTCACAAAGAACATATTAGTGATCCACCTTGTGACCCTATTCTAAAACATTTGCATCTTCTTTTTTATAGCTACTGTTAGAGTCAATATCTCAGCCCTATATAGTAGCATAGGCAGGATGATTCCTTTTACCAGTCTGTGTGCCCCATATAGGGACAGTCCTTTAACAGGGGTGGAAAGTCTTTTGATCCTAATAAAGAAGGTTCCTTGAACCAGAGCCAGCCTTTTCATAAAATGTGTTGATATTTTAGTATTGTCTGAGAGCTAATAGTTAAGCTACTTGAGAGTCCAGCCTACCAGTTCAATGCTATGAGATTGAATAGTTACCTTATTGACTAACCTTGTACCTCTCTCTCTGGGTATCTGCTAATGCATGAGTTCTATTTTACTAATACTGAAGGAGAGTCCCAGTACACTTGCTTTCTGTGTAATTACATGAGTTTTCCTTTCCAGCATCCTTATATTTCTGTACCATAAGTTATGAGTCACTGATATTTGGAAGTCATCAATGTAGGATGAAGAGTGTGTGAATTGGTTGTTCATATCCATATATAGTGAGCTCATATAAATTATGAATAGAAGTGGTAATAGAGGTGAGCCTTATAGTATGCCTTTGTCGACTGCTATCACAATCTTTAAGCTGCTTATGTAAGTTAAAGCTATCTACCAGTCACTAATAAAATTCCTGATCTAGTCCAGGATGTATCCTAGCATATGACCATCCTGTCCTAACCTTTCCAGAAGCTTCTGATGATTCACATTATCAAAGCCACCCTTCACATCAAGGAAAATTGTGCTAGCTTTCTTCCCAGCACATTGAGCCTCACTCATGCAGTTTTTTAGGGCTAGCACTGCATTGATGGTTGACCATTATAGAAGGGATCCTGTCTGGTTCAATATGTACAAGCCATTCTTATAGGCACTTTTCATTAATCTGTTATTGACCACTCCTTCTGTTATGTTCAAAATAATCTGCATTAGGGTGACGATCCTGGAACTACTACAGTCAGTGTAGTTTATTTTATTCCATTTTGGGAGGATAACACCGATCAACTCTTTCAATATCAGGGGGTAGAGGTTCTACTTCAGCATGTCCTTTACATGCATCAGTAGTATCTTTGGATTGATCTGACATATATTTTTCTAGATAGAGTATGGTACCTCATCAGGCCCAGAGGCTGAAGTGTTACTGTACTTTTCTAGCACCTCAAATATGTCTTGACTGGAGACCTGTTTTTCTTCATTCAGTTGGTATTTGACTGGTGCCATAGGGTTAACTGGGTCTAAGTTTAGTGGGAAAAAGTAGTGCATTATGATATTATTGGTGGTTTCTGGGTGGTTATTATATTCTCCTGGTACACCATTAGGTATCCATTGCTTGGTAAACTAGTGTGTCATCCAAACATTGTTTTTCTTTGCATTTGCTAGGAATTCATCAAAGTGCTATCTCTTCTCCTTCATGATTACAGTTCTGTATGCCTTCCTAATCTTCTTCTTCTCCTCCACTCTAAGTCTACTCCTATCACACCTCATGTACTGGACAGATATTATATATATTGTCCTCAACTCAGTAATCTCTAATGTCCACCACACTGTTGACCACTTTGTTGGTCATTTCATTGGGGCCCAATATTGCACCAAGCCAATAAGTTTCTGTAAGTTATTCTTGAAAACTTCTTGTACCTCTACTACTGAAAGTATCAGTTCAAACACTTCTCCACCACTCCAGTAGCTCTCCAGGGCCTCTTTAACTATCAGGTTTGAGATTCCCTCCTCACTCTACCAATTGATCTTGTCCTAGTCTAGGGCCAGCCTAGCCAACTCTTGTGTTTCTGAGGCATTTACGGTTAGGATTACTATATGATCTGATTTTGTTTGTTGGTAGGTATCTTTCCAGTTTGAGATCTTGGCCCTCATAGGAGTGTTGGCTAAAGTATAATCGATTACTGAAGATATGTATAGTGTTGGGTTGTCTGGGAACCTGGCGTAAACTCTTAGCATATTAAGTATACTGTAGTCTCTCAGGTTGGTCAGCCTCATATAACTCTCTCTGTTCCTCCTTTCCTCCAAAACAAAAGAACATAGTGAGTCAGTAAAAACAGTATGTACATTCAAGTTACCTACCACTATAGTAGGTTCATTCATTTCAACAAAGACTGCTTAAGGATGCACAGAATTGCCTCCCTCCACCTCTCTGTTGTAAACATTCATTAAGCTAAAGGAATAATGGGACCCCAAAATGAGACACTTATTTGAAAAAACTATCAAATATAAAATGTCTTCCTCTTTTAGAACCAAAACAAAAGAAAAATCAAGCAAAATCCTCAAACTAACATAAGTACAAACACAAATCTGAGCATGAGTTTAAAAAATACATTTATGGTCTAGGGTCTGGAGGGGTTTCCTATTGTATAGTGAGGGGTGTTGAACACAAATAAAAGAAACTTTAAAACTCTTAACTATGTGAAACAATAAAAGAAAAATACTATTGCTCCCTCCACAATTGTGTTCATCAGCAAAAATAATTTCTTGCACCTGGTATGTACTAAGCATCTGATGTACAGGGTACATATAATGATAACTGTTAATCAGGAGTCAATATTTAAGCGAGTTGGTGCCAGGATATTGAGTCATGCACCTAGTATATCCTGATGGCACCTGAACACAGACTCCTGTACCAGGTATACCCTGACAATATCTGATGCATAGTATTTACATCCAAATAATATCAGATTCTCAACTACTGCATTATAATAACTTCTGGTGCAGCACTATTCCATCCAGATGGCAGGTGTATTACAGGATATTCATGATACCATAAATACCAGATGTGTGACCCATATATAGCACCTAGGTCAGAAGATATTTTTTGAAAAATCAAAATCAATATTATCTATCTTATTTAATATTTACAGTTAGTATACTATCAGAAATACAGATTTGACATTAGATCATAGAGTTACATGCCATTGAAGTTAGTATAATGGTACAGAATAATTCATTTGCATAACAAGCATGAGATTTATGGAGAATAAGACCAGCCTGGTATAGAAGGATGCATTAGAAAGGTGGCATTGAGTGAATCTAGGAGCTATTGAGAGATTTGAGATCCACTATCCGACCATGGAGATACCTAACTTTGAAGTTAACACAAATGTACGAAATAATTCATTTGCATAATAGGCTCAAGATTTATGGGGAACTATACCAACTGGGCATGGAAGGATGTATTGGAAGGCTAGCATCAAGGAAATCGAGGTTCCATTGAGAGATTTAAGATCTAATATCAGACTATGGAGATACCTACCTTTGAAATCAGTACAATTGTATAGAATAATTCATTTGCATAACATATCCTCTGTCTCTACTACAACTCTAATCATTGAAATTTATTTCCTATTTGGGAATGACTCAACACTGAGAAAATATCATGACTTTTTTTCTTCCTCCCACCTACCTTGGGGGGGTAGGGGACATACTTTTCATCACTTATTTGCATTTTGGCATCCCCTATCTTCTTCCCTCTTAAGGTCTACCCTTATGAGGAGGTCCTACCTGATCCCTTTCTCCCATCATTGCTTCATATTGTTGGTTACCTCCCTTACTCCACTTTTGCTTCACCTCCCTTGGTGATTCCTACAGTCAGGACTACTCAGTCTTTCTATAAATGGTCAGAGATACAGTTCACAGTTGGAGGAAACACTTCAATAAGACATTGTTGATTTCTCCATTCTCCTCTTTTGCTGGAGGCTGCCTAGTCAGACACAAATGCGCTATCTGATAGTAACTCTCACCTTCTGAACTGTCCCCTCCTGAACTATTCTTTCTCTTGGATGATCAGCTAGCACTCTACTGCCTCCTTTCCTTCTCCTCCAATGCCTTCCTACCTCTGGGATCCTTTCCAGTAGTGATGCTATCTCTCTTATCACAAAGGACTATGTGAGAGATGCAGTAATACAGTTGGTTGGCAATGGAACTATACTAGTTGGTACCTTACTACCACCAATCTACTCATTGGCTGGTGACCTTTCACCATCTACCCAGATGGCATCTTACTGTTTCCATCCACCCTCTCTATTCAGGTAGGTTTCTAGGCCTTCTTGCTTTTGCCACACCCCTATCGTAGTCCCTGATTCCCTCTTGACCCTCCAGCTGTCACTATCTGCTATTGGATAAAGTTGTCCTACTTCTGCTAGGGCTTGCGCCCATAAGCTTAGTCTGGATTTTCCTTAGGTTTAGGTTTTGGGTTTCTTTATTAGGTACAGTGTTGGGAGTTTGGTTTTCTTAGTTACTGGCTGACATTGATGGGATTTTATACTCTATTGTAGTTTATAGGAGGGTTGCTTATTAGGATAGTTTTTTCGACAAGGCCTTCAGGCCATAGTTTTTCTGTAGCTTTCCAGGACCCAGTCTGGGGTGGAGGTTCTTTGACGCAATAGCTATTGAGGCTGTATGTAGATTTTGTACCTTAAATGAAAATAAAATCAGATCGAAAGAAAGAATTCATTTGCATAACAGACTCAAGATTCATATGGTATGTTGTCAGCTGGGTGTGGAAGGATATGTTAGAAAGCTGGCATTGAGGGAATCTAGGATCCATTGAGAGATTTAAGATCCATGATCAGACTATGGAGATACCTGCCTTTGAAGTTAGTACAAATGTACAGAATAATTTATTTAAATATAAAGGTGTGAGATTTACTGAGAATGATGCTAGATGGGTGTGGAAGGATGCATTGGAAAGCTAGCATTAAGGGAATCTAGGATCCATTAAGAGATTTGAGATCCAACATCAGACTATGTAAATATCTGCTTTTAAAGTCAGCATAATTATAAAGAATAATTTATTTGCATAATAGGCTTGAGATTTATGGGGAACAATACCAGCTGGGTATAGATAGATGCATTATAAATTTGGCATCAAGGGGATCTAGGATCTGTTAAGGGATTTAAGATCCAATGTCAGACTGTAAAGATATGTATCTTTGAAGTCAACACAATTGTATAAAATAATTCATTTGCATAATAGTTAAGAACTTCATAGTGACTGACATCAGAGGGACATAGCTAGATGTGTCAGAATACTAGTATGGAGGAGATTCAGGATCACTTCACAATATTGGGAATCATCTAGTAATATATATTTTTCAGGTTCACATCCCAATATCATAATATCAGGGTATTGTTGTGACATTGGAATCATTATATGATCTCAGTATCTATCTTTCTAGTTAGTATTCTTTTACTAGTATAGGCTCTTTTCATAGACTATCTCTTCATTCTGAAGGACTTCAGCTTCAAATCTTACTGAAAATCATCACAAGTTGATGTAGTTCATAGATATAAATGTAAATAAGAAAGAAGAAATATATATTAGTGGAGAAATAATAATAATGTACTCAGTTGACTACTATGTCACAACTATCACTAGTATTTGCACTGAATCTAAGTGTAATTTTCTCTAACTTGATAGTTTTACAACTAAAATAGAAAACTAGATTATTTATCTATTCTCCCTTTTTTCCATTCCTGATCTGGTTTAGCATTCAAGAATAGTAGCTAATATGTGACTTGTATTGACTTAGTCTCATATGGAGGGTATATTGTTATATATTTTAGTAAAGATTTGGGTATTTAGACTCAACCAGGTATCATATCTAATCTCTAGTTATATAAGATACAATGAAGTATTGCATTCTAACTCTGGGTATGACCAGGTATTGGATCCAAACTCAAGATGCATTAGGCATAACTGAGTATTCTATCTAAGCTAAGGATATGACTGGGAATCACATCCAAACTCAGGATGCACTTGGTGTAATCAAGTATAGTGTCCAAACTTAGGATGCAACCAAGTATTACTTCCAAACTTGGGATGTACTGGATGCAACTGAAGGTCACAACAAAACTCAGGATGTACCTGATGCACTAGGTGCAAGATTCAATTAGGCACTATCAGGATACAGGCCCCTTGCACTAGATGCTGTCTTTTTTTTTTGCTGATGTTGAACAACATTTATTTTCCATCCATTGCTGCCATCATGACCTTGGTTGTTCAATATGATAAAATCTATTGGGATCCTGTTTGTACATGAGCCCAGTTGGCTAGGGTTGCCATCCTAAGGTCATATTTTGCTTACACCGCTATCTTGACTTTGATTTCTTTTAGACATGTTGGGTCTATTGCTGAGTGTTCCCTATTACAAGCTAAGTATTTAGCTGGTGTTATCAGGTAACAGTTGGGAATTATTTTCCTATACCCTCTGCAAACCATTTATTGGTATTGGTGTTCTTTATGTGAGTGTCCCTTCAAGCAGATGGGGTACACTTGTATTGAACTTTTGCAGTCAGCCTTAGGATGTTCAAATTTCAAGCACCTATGGTATTGAGTTGTTGCAGATGTCTGCTATATAACCGCCCATTCCTTATACTTCCTCATGAACAAAACTGACAGTGTACAATTCTGTACCTCAAGTTCTAGAATTCTGATTATTATTGATATGACTCTTTTCTTCACCCCCTCAGCAGCATCAGGCTTGAGGAACTTTGCTGCAGTTACATCAATTATGTAGGTTGCTTTGAAGGTATCTTTAACTGATTTCTCTATCTTGGTTACATGTTCTAGGATTGCTTGTAGTGACATGACATGTATAATCATCTCGACATCTATGGAGGCCCTTCTAAAAGGGGTATAGAGTGGTTAGTCTAGACTAATAGTAGCGTTGAGCTCTTCCAATATCTTTTCTAGATATTTTGAGTATTGCAAAAAGTCTGTCCCAGGTGGGATTGTAATGGTGACTGTACCATTGACCTTGTTTGAGGTAACCTGCAAATTCATGGGGGCTGAGCACTCACATTTGGTAAGCATATTGGCTACTGCTACCAAGATTCTTACTTCCTCTTTTAGTGTATCTACCAGTAGTTGGACTTCTAGTTGAGTGGCAAAAAGCCTCCTTTTTGCTGGACTTTAGGTGGAAGTATTGTTGACCATGTCTTTCTTCCCCTTCTTCTCTGGGATGAGTGCCTCAAGTGTAGTCTTGCCTTTAGCTAGCCTAGTTTTGAGTGGTTGTAGTGGTATGAGAACATTGACTTTGTACTTATTTTTCCTCTTCTTGGGAGTTTCAGCATTCTCCAGAGCTAGTTGTATTGCTATACTCATGTGTGATTGCTTCTGTTGTTGTATCTGCTATTCCTTAACCTATTGCCCTTATAGGGCTGATGTTACGATTGGCTATCTGATCTCTCCTTTCTTATATCTCGCAACAGGCAACGGTCTTATCGTTAGCTTCCTTCTAAGGATAATACTTACCTATCTCTTATTGTATTCTCTGCTCTTCAAGAATTCTTAATACTTGTTATCTTATGCTACGTCCTAGATATTGACCATTGCCAATACTAAGTCCTTATAGCGCTAACTAGTATTTGTTCTGTTTCTTCTTCGTGATTGTTGGTCTTTGTTGTAAAGAGCGTAAAGGTGTTTTATTGATAACTTATAAGATAGGAAATAACTTAGGTGGTTGCGTGAAGAACTAACTATCAGGTCCTACTGACCTCCTTATATAGTTCTTCCAGCAACCCGCTTACAAATCAAATGAGTCACAACTGTGACTCATACACTCGCGTAACATATAACCTCATGACCATACTTGGTCATGCGCGAAAGTCCCATGACCTTAAAGGGGTCATGTGCGAAACCTCATGACTCGTATAAACGAAGTCATGCCTCTTAATCCTCATGACTCATAGGCGCACCTATGAGTCAACGCTCAACATACCAATCAAATTCAAACATAAACAACTATGACTCACAATTGTGAATCATATAAAACCCTATGACTCGTATATGAGTCATAGTGCAAAACATAATATCATATGACTCAATCGAGTCATGTGCAAAACCTTTTTAACAAATGAAACCATTACAAACCATGCCAGGTTTGTAATACTAGCTCCCATTTCCCTAAATCCTCAGTCTTTTGAGGATTCGCGATGGTATCCTTCATATTACACATCTTTTCTTATGTTTCTGCAGATGTGTGCCATGTCCCCTGCAATCCTACTTAACCTTTTTTCTTCCTCCTTCCTCGCATAGCATTCTCTTGCTAGCTCTCTTTCTAGGGCTCGGATCCTGATATCCCTGCCTGCTATCTCTCCTTTTGACCATTTCTTATGCTCCTTCAGCTCTGCAATTTGCTCCTCCTTTTCCTTGACCTTTCTCTTCAGGGTTTCCTTCATCTCGAAGGAATCGGTATGGGTTATCGTTGGACAACCTTCCAACTGTTCTCCACCTTTCTTGACCTTGGGCCAAGATTTTTTGCCCCCCCTTCTCTTTGTTTTCATCCCTGAAAACCTTGTTTGCTCTGCCATTAAAAGGATGTTGTTGTCGCATGGTGACTGGGGTGGTGTTCTCAGGGATGGTGACGTTTCTTCCCATGTCGTCATGGGTGGTTGGAGCGGTGGTAGGGGGGTTCTGTGCTTCTTTGGCCAGTAATTGGCCCCTTCTTTTTCCATAAAGTGTACTTGGCATCCATCGTCTAAGCAACCAGTCCAGCTTTTCTGGTTGTGTTCTTCTTGTTCGTGTGTAATCGGCGTGGATGTGGGGAGATCGGCTAGGTTCATCCAGTCCTTGTCACTCATTTGTTCCTCCTTTTTGACCAGGTTTCCCTGGGTTTTTTCAGTGAAAGTATTTGATTGCATGCTTAGCATTACTGAAATTCTCTGCTGGGTACCACTCTTGGTCATGTTGTGCAGAGTAACCGGTCCACTTGGCTTGGTATTGTAGTTTTCCGTAATGTAGTCTTGAGTCGACTATTTGATCGAGTTCGTATTCGTCTTCTCCTTCTATTTCAATAGGAGGAGGGGGAAGTTTCTTTTGTGAGGGTAGAGGATCGTCTGAGTAGAGTTTGAGTTTGCTGATGTGAAAGACTGGATGTTTCGTTTTCATTGAGGCCGGGAGGTCTAGCTTATAAGCTTTTTCTCCAATTTTTTCAATGATTTTGTACGGTCCAATTTTCCGATAATCTAGTTTCTTCGATGGTCTCGTGGTATGAATGTCCTTTGTAATTAGCCAGACTTTGTCTCCTGATTCTAGTCATGGATCGGGTTTTCTGTGGTGATCGTTGTTTTCTTTCATTTTATCTTGTGCCATTTGTATTTCTGTTTGGATGAGTCCATGTAGTTGGCTGATATCTTCCTTTTCCAATATTCCTGGTAAGCCTATGTGTCCCATGGGTTCATTGATGAGGTGATGTCCATAATTTGCATAGAAGGGTGTTGTCTTGATGACGTCTTGTTTTGTATTGTTGTATGCAAATTCTGCAAATGATAGCCATCCTTCCCAGTCTTGTTGGGAGTATTCCACGTATGCCCTTAGGAATTGTTCGAGTGAGGCATTCATTCATTCTGTTTGACCATCCGTTTGGGGGTGAAATGCTGTGCTTATCTTTTGTGTGATGTCCAATCCTTTGGTCATCTCTTTCCATAGGTCCGATGTGAATATTGATCCCCTATCGCTGATGATATCTTTCGGTAATCTATGTAGTTTGAAAACATTTTTCATAAACAATTGCGTAAACTGTTTGGTTTTCATATCCCTCTTACAGGGTATGAAATGAGCCATCTTGGTTAATCGATCCACGACAACCCATATCGCGTCATAGTTGTTCGATAGTGACAAGTCTGTGATGAAATCCATACTGATGGATTTCCATAGTTTTTCTGGTATTTGTGGTGGTTGCAATAGTCCATAGGGCGCGTGATGACTTGTGTTTATTCGTTGACACATGTCGCAGTTTTTGACATATCGTTTAATATCTTGGCACATTCTTGGCCAATAGTATGTTCGTTGTGTCAATTCAAATGTTTTGGCTGTTCCACCGTGTCCATTTTGTGGTGTGTTGTGATTCCTTCTTATTGCTTCAGTTCTTATTGGTTTGTTTTCTGGTAACCAGATTTTTCCTTCATACTACATGTATCCTTCCTTCCAGTTACATGATCCTAGTGCCACTTTCGGGTATTCTCTATCCTTCCTTTCTATGGCTTTTCGAATATCTTGGAGCAATACAACCTGTGATGTTTTTTCTTTGATATTCTTTTCGGTTCCTTGGTCTTCTATTGTCTGTAGTTCCATAGTATTGATTTCTTCTGAGCCTGAAGCATATCCTTCATCCACAAAGAACTGTTCTTTTGGTAACAGAATTCTTTGTCGTTGTGTAATGCGATCGTATCCTTCTGTTGGTATGTCATTTGTTCTTCTTGTAAGGGCATCTGGTTTTGCCCCTTCCTTGCCTGGTCAATATTCGATTTTGATGTTGTATTGGCTTAGCTCTTCACTCCATCTTATTTGTCTTCCATTCAGGGCCTTGGTAGTTGTGAATGGGACAAGGTTCTTGTGGTCCATGAGGATTTTGACTGTATGAGGGCTTCCTTGTACATATTTCCTCCATTCCTTGAGGGCTTGCATGATTGCAAGGAGTTCTTTGTCATGTATGTCATAGTTGCATTCTGCCTTGGTCATTGTTTTTGACCGGTAGGCTATTGGTTTCCACAGTCCTTCCTTATCTTGTTGCAATATTATTCCGGAACAGACGTAATTAGATGCATCAGTTTCAATCATAATAGGTGCCTCTGGGTCGAAGTGTCTTAGTATTGGGGTTGTGGTAAGTCTTTCCTTAAGACCTTCGAAAGCCTTTTGCTCTTACTCTCCCCATTCCCACTTTTGATTTTTCTTCGTTCTGTTGTATAGTGGTTTTGCTATCCTGCTGAATCCTTCTATGAATCGTCTGTAGAAGTTGCAGAACCCTACAAAGCTCTTGATGTCTTTGACCCTTTCAGGTGTTGTCCATACTTTTATGGCATCTGTTTTGGTAGGATCCATTCGCACTCCCTCAGAGTTGATGATGAATCCTAGGTATTCGGTTTCTTCTTTGTGGAATTCACATTTTGTGGGTTTGAGGCGAACTCCAATTTCCTTGAGTTTTGCTAGTATCATGGTGATGTCCTTTCGATGTTGTTCTATGGTATCCAAATATACCAGTAGGTCATCCAGGTAAGCTATGCAGTTGACATCCAAATACTTGCTAAGTGCATTATTGACCCATCGTTGGAAGGTTGCCGGTACATTAGCTAGTCCGAATGGCATGACCATATATTCATATAGTCCATATCTCATTCTGAATGCTGTTTTCCATTCATCTCCTTTGGCAATCCTGATGTATTGATAGGCATCCTTGATATCCAGTTTGGTGAAATACTTCGCCGTTTGTAGTCGGTCCAAGGCTTCACTTATCAATGGTAATGGATATCGGTCCTTTTTTGATACTGCATTTAGGCCTCTGTAGTCCACACAAAGCCTTAATCCTCCATCTTTCTTCTTGACAAAGAGTATGGGTGCTCCCACTGATGAGGATGAAGGTCTTATCCATCGTCTTTCTAGGTTTTTTTCCAGGTATTCTCTGAGTTCTTTGAGTTCTTCCCCTCTTAAGGGGTAGAGTTTCATGAATGGTGGCGGTGCTTCTGTTTCGATCTTGTGGTCTACTGTCCTATGTGGTGGCAACTCCATTCTTTCTTTTTCTTCAAATATGTCTAAGAAGTTGTGATACTCTTTAGGCACTATTTGTCTTAAGGTTTCTTTTCCGCCCTTTCCTTTCTTTTGCAGGGCTAGTTCGGTACTAATTGTTGTAGCCGCCAACGTGAGTTTTGCATCATCCCATTTTAGGATTCCGGTAACTTCTCCTTTTTTATGCATCCTTCCAAATGCTTGTGCTGAGATGAAAGCGATTGATAGTTTTTTCTTTTGCTGAGATGGTTTTTTCTCTTGGTGATCTGTGCTGCCGAATCCTTGGTTGCCCCTTTCTGTGGGTTGAAGTTGTTGTACCTCCTTGAATGGTGTTGAAACTATTTTTTCAACAATTATCTAAGCGATCTTATCTCCTTTATGGACCTCATAATCCACTTCTGACAGGTTTACCAATAGAACCCGAATTTCTCCTGTATAGTCTGCATCTATGACTCCAGCATTAATGGTAAGGCTGTTTTTGCTTGCCAAACCACTTCTGGGTGCGATGCGGGCATAGGTATTCTTCGGAAGTCCCATTGAGATTCCTGTTCCAAGGAGCTTTTGTCCCCTAGCTGAGATTGTGGCTTCTTCTATACTGAACAGGTCGCTACCTGCAGCCTTTTGCAAACCTTTCACAGGTATCTTTGCGTCTTCTCTCAGCTTTTTGACCATGACTTCATAGTTTGGTCCCTCCTTGGTGCTGATTCTTAGAATCCGACTCTTCAGATTCTCCTGAATTGCTTCTTTTTCTGGTACTGCATATACCCTTAGGGATGCATCAAGGCATACTGCCTTACACCTGTCGCTATCGAAGGTGATTTCTTCATTTCTCCAATCGATCCTTGGATTGTGGTCTTTCAACCATGTCATGCCAAGGATGACCTCATGTTTGACAAGGTTTGCCACTAGGAAAGTCGCTTTCTCTTTGTGGCTTCCGATGTCCATAGGGATTTCTGTGACATGGGTGATTGGTCCGGCATCCGATACTGTTCCGTCTACCATGTATATGTCCCTTAGTTTTTCGATTTTTGTCAAGGGTAACTGATGACTTATAGCGAAGCTGCAATCTATAAAATCTTCAGTTGCCCCCGAATCAACCATTGCGTTGGTCGGTATTTGTTGTTGTTCGTTGTAGAGTTGTACTTTGACCATGATGTGGTCCGATTCGAGGTTTCTTAGTTCTTGGTTGGTCAAAGTGGTGTTGAGGTATGTGGTTTTGATGTTTTTTGCCTTGTCGTCCCCCGGTCCATCTCTTCCTGAGGACGTCTTCATTCTTTTGATGGGTTTTGTTCAGCTGTCCCCAGGACCATCTATTCCTGGAGACTTTCGTCGTTTAAAGCCTCTTCTTGTTCTTTTTCCACATCCAGTTCCCTAATCTTCGGTCCCTTAATATTGGCCTTCTTGACTCGACAGTCTTTTGCCATGTGTCCCTTCCTTCCACACTGATAGCACAATCCTTCTTTCATGCATTTTCTCCATTCTTCCTGGGGTAGCCTTTGGTACCTCCTTCGATTTGTAGCGTCCAGATCCATTGCATCTCCTCGCTGTGGTTCCTTAGGTGTTGTTTTGAAGGTACCGTTGTTGTTTCTTGAGGTGTCCTGTGTTTTGTGGTCTTGGGTTCCTTTCTGGATATGCTTTACCATGGCCATTTTGGTTTCCATGGTGATTGCCCATCTTGCTAGTTGTTCTGTATTTCGGAATACAGTTGTATCCATTCCCCAAGCAGTCGATAATGTTGTATCCATTCCTGCTAGTAGCTATTCTCCCTTTGTTGCTTCATCCAATTCGGCTTCAGTGGCCGTCATTCTGAAACTGTTCCAATATTCCGTTATGGGTCTGGTTCCTTGTCTTAATTTCTTGAGTTTCATTCCGGCTTCTCCTCTGGCATCGATGGCTCCGAATTGTTCCTTGATGGATGTCTGAAAGAGTTCCCAAGATCCGTCCCATGGTTGTGCTATACTTCCTTCTGCATAAGGTGTAATCCAATTGGCTGCATCTCCTCTTAGCAGACTTGTCGTGTATACTATCTTGTCCGTGTCATGGTTATTGTGCCATCCTATAGCTTGGAAATATACTCTTAATTTAGCTAGCCATGTCCGTAGTTTGCTTCGGTCTCCCTCAAAGGTTTCTGGTTTTTCTGTTTTAGGTCTCCTTTCTGCTTGTAATCCTGCTAAGATTTGCATCAGTTGTTCTGCTGTTAGTGCCATGGGTAATGCTTGGCCTTCTCCTCCTTCTCCTCCTGGTGGGGGGGGGGTTCATCTGTTCATCTCCTGCCGCTTCAGCCATTGTTGTCGTTGGGTGTTGCTTGAAGACACAACCAAATGTTACGATTGGCTATCTGATCTCTCCTTTCTTATATCTCGCAACAGGCAACGGTCTTATCGTTAGCTTCCTTCTAAGGATAATACTTACCTATCTCTTATTGTATTCTCTGTTCTTCGAGAATTCTTAATACTTGTTATCTTACGCTATGTCTTAGATATTGACCATTGTCAATACTAAGTCCTTATAGTGCTAACTAGTATTCGTTCTGTTTCTTCTTCGTGATTGTTGGTCTTTGTTGTAAAGAGCGTAAAGGTGTTTTATTGATAACTTATAAGATAGGAAATAACTTAGGTGGTTGCGTGAAGAACTAACTATCAGGTCCTACTGACCTCCTTATATAGTTCTTCCAGCAACCTGCTTACAAATCAAATGAGTCACAACTGTGACTCATACACTCGCATAACATATAACCTCATGACCATACTTGGTCATGCGCGAAAGTCCCATGACCTTAAAGGGGTCATGTGCGAAACCTCATGACTCGTATAAACGAAGTCATGCCTCTTAATCCTCATGACTCATAGGCGCACCTATGAGTCAACGCTCAACATACCAATCAAATTCAAACATAAACAACTATGACTCACAATTGTGAATAATATAAAACCCTATGACTCGTATATGCATCATAGTGCAAAACATAATATCATATGACTCAATCGAGTCATGTGCAAACCCTTTTTAACAAATAAAACCATTACAAACCATGCCAGGTTTGTAATAGCTGACTACTTTTTAGGTACTCTCTGTTCACCCTGCAAGTCCTGAACTATTTGATCAAGGTTTTGTACTATAATCCCCAAGTTAGAGACTTGTGTCACTAGAGAAAGTATTAATATAGTGGTCACCAATTTCTCAGGTGAGAAATCATTCTTATTCAGGTCTGTAACTATTTGTACCCATAGAGTGTTCTTCCCAGGTCTAATCCTTCTAAAATAGATATTTATGAGGTTTATGAGTTAGGTAAATTCCAAGAATTGGTCCTCAGTTTCCTTCCCCTTTGAGCCTCCTAGAGTAGGGGTCTCTGGAGTTGCCAGATAATCGGAGTCCAGTCTGGAGGTGTCCATGGCATCTACCATGGCTGAGGATATCATCTAGGGTAAGCTAAGTCCTAGGAATATTGAGGCACTTTGGAGGAAAGTGCAGTTTTGTAGTGTTTAGAAAAGTGCAAAAACTAAAAGGGAAAAAAATTGCAGGAAAGAATCTTGTAAGAATTAATTAGGATAGATGAAGATATTGTAACTTATAATAGGAGCTCTTTCTCGTATGATACTTGTAGAGATGGTTATTTAAGATTCGTCAGTTTAATTGACAAGTTAAGTACAGTATATGTACTGCTATTTATTCTTGCTGTTCTGACTGTAGTAGTCTACAGTTATAGTACTGGCACTAGTTATGATAAGAGTTGGATGGATAGATAGATGGGCAACACCTGACAGAAGTAACTAGAATTATCACTAGAATGCTAACTTGACTTGATCCCTGGTATGCTGTGATACTAGGACTACAATGAATAACTTGCTTTCATTTAAGCATGCCTTCAAGAGAGTGAATGTCCTCAGTTCTTTACAAGTACAGTACTGTACTGTACTTTACAGTAGCTTAACTGAGTACTGTACTGTAATATAGGCTCCCTGCCAAAGGCTGCCAGCCTTAACTTAAGTCTATTTGTTCTACAGTACTGTATTCATAAAGTTCTTAACCCCTGATTGGTGCTAGTACCTAGCCTACCTATAGTAAAATGTATTATTATATAGCATAATATATAGCATAATATAGTATATCATTATGATAACTATAGTTTTATATTATTTCAGTCTCAACCTTATAGTACCAGGACTACCATTCTTCCTGCTACTGATTTCTACAATAGCACTACTGTATACTCAAAAACCTTTCCAGAAATGTGCTGAAAAGAATATTAAGAAGTATGAAATTACTGTTCTACTAGATCTTGAATAGGGATATAAACAAATTTCAAAGAAAATTAGAGTTCTAGATTAATAGTCTAAGGGGTTGTGAGGAGATATCACACTTATAGTCAAATCAATAATGTACCTCAAGTGGACAAACCCATATTGCCCAGCAAAAGATAACTTTGAAGTGATTAAATACATTATGGAAAATAATCTTCTAACTTCACTTAATAACCTTACTATTCAACTTTAGAGATAAAATATAAAGGTTAAATAAACTATAATTAATAAGAAAATAAAATATCATGAATATAATCAGTACACTCCTGGCAAAAAGGTATTTCTTGATGAATTCTAAAAGATTAGGAGAAGGTTTTAGTGCTACTATTAAGTTGGAAGTTATATTAATAGAGGAAAATTGTTTGACTTAATGAGTACAAGATAGAATTTATAGTATATCAACAAGAATATAAGGTACAAATTAGAGCTAGTGAAGAGCTACTTGATTTGAATTTAGCTCCAATCTCCTACTCTAAACATGTTAGTATTGATATAATAGGTGGTAACCTATATGAACTAATACAATAAGGAATAGATGGTAGACCTACTCATACTTGGTACTTAAGGGAGACTGAAGAGATAAAGATAGAAAGGTCTTAGAAGAAGTGAGAAGGGGAATGAAATAATAGGATTGTTATTCAATCAAGTATATTTCTTATCTAGGTATCTGTTTGAAGTCTAGCCTTTCCTGCTAGTTAGGAAGTCTGTCTTAAAGACATGATATCTTCCACTAAGGTAGAGGTCAAAAGAAAACCTATAATTACTATCATTACCTGTAAGTGCATGCTACTGGAGTCCTATGATCCTGCCAGAATCCTGAATGTCAAAGGCAATCCACAATTGTAAGCCCATCTTCTACTACTAGTATATATGACTATTCCTTCTTATAGAATTCCTAAGGCAAAGCCTTACTAGTACAAATATATAATAACAAATTATAAAATAAAATATCAGAACCTAGGGGATACTGGTAGTAAAATGAAATCAAATTAAAGCAAAACAAAATAAGCAAGAATAAATGAAACTAATATAATAAGGAAAATACAAGTATATCTAGGATATCATTACTGGAATATGTATACATATTATAATTAATTACTTAGTAGCTTTTACTAATAGAAGTCAAATATCATTAATTTATATTAAATAATATAGGAGTATATATGTTCCATCTTACTGACCAAGAAATTCATGTGATAAAGAATATATACTCTTAACTAAAGGTATATATTCTTGGTTAATTAGGTCACTTTAGTGGTAAGATATGTTCTCAGTAAATTTAAGTTTTGCTTATCCCACCTATAAAGTAAATTTTTCTCTTTACAAATATAAGCAAAATGTTTATTTTCAATTATAAATTTATTACCCCAGTTTGTATTTCATTCATAGGGAAAGAGAATGTACATATAATAGAAATTATATTTTTCATCACAGAATTACAATGTATTTCCATTCATTGTTAGATAAATGTGACTTTATTTGATATAATCTAATAAGTATATGATAATAAGCAGTTTATATTAAAACTGTAATAAAGGAAACAGTAAGGCTTTTCAATATATATCAGCTTGTACTCAATATCAATTCTCGATTAATTGGTGGTTGTATTATTAGATAATAAGATTAACTATACAGCAATATGATACTCTCCATACCTTGCATTTTTAACCCTACTTAAAGAAATTTCTTTGATAGATTATACCAAATATTAACCTCTACTATGTATTTACATTTACCTAAAATTTTTTTTTGTCATATCATGATGATAATAGTATTTGTAGGGAAGAATTATTATTACAGCCAAAGATTTTCCTGTTCATTTATATGTGGTTAATTCTATTAACTAACTATTACAAAAAGCTCAACTAAAGAACAAGGTAGTTGAGCTGAGTCATTCACAAGGTTAAAATGAAGAAGACCAACAGGTAGGCTTAGAGAGACTCAGTTTGCTAAAACTACAAGCAATTCAAGAAAGAGTATATGCAAAAGTATATAAGACTATAAACTTAATATATTGATAAGATCTCTTCTCGGTCACTTGATAATTCTAATAGCTTAGGAGTATCTTAATATTTATATTCTGTATCTAAGTGGTCACAGGCTACATCTAATTATTATACTAAGTACTTCTAGTGAAAACCTCTTATCATTTTGAAGTGTGAATATGCTTTGACCCTGAGAATATTTCACTCAGCTTAGCTTTTGATTTCATCAAGTCTCTAATTTCTCTGAGAGTATCTAGTACTCTACCAGTAGGTAACCTTCGATCTTACTACCATATTGAACTTAATTTGAGTATACCACCTCAATGGTAATCATACCAATCATTCTCTCTTGAAATATAAAGTGATTAACTTAAATATTCAAGCAAGACTATTATAATACATAATTATACATTATAAAGCCTGACAGCAATGAGTATAATTTCTTCCCTGAATTGAACCAATAGGTTGCTGGGTGAAAAATCACTCTCTTTCCAGCTCTTGAGTAGGACTATTAGACTCTACCTCTTTCAAAGCAGTAGGGTCAATCATATAGTCATACCTTACAGTACTATAGACTCACTCTATCTAAGTCATTAATAGTTTCATCAAAATATCCCATCACTTAGTGGCCATAATATTTAACAACTAAAATACAGGACAATAACTTACCAGTACCTTAACCAAATGTCTTTCTTCCACTTTTCACTTATCACTAAAAATACTCTCTCATATATCCTATAGACAGTATCTAGTTAGATCAACAGTGATGATATATATAGTATTATACTAGTCCTGACAAATTCTGTTACTAAAGTATTAGGATGCAATACAGTTGTGATAAGGTGACAACTCCTAGTCCTTACAAGGGAGTTGCAGAAGAGTATTTAGATGTGTAGAATATGATGTCTAGTAATATGTTTGGTTGGTATAAGAGGTACTTACTATCCATACACCTAATACTAATAATATATTATAATTAGTCATAAAAAACTCTAAATCTTACAACTGCTATATAAGTGGACAATAAACTTGAATTCAGATGTGAAAAGCTTCTAAGATCCAGTATAAATAAAAACTATACCTAGGTTACTATCCAAATACAATAAGATAATTCTTGCTATGATACCTTATTGCCTCTTGAAATAACTTGACCTGGAGTTGATACTTTACAAGTGAAATGGCAGATACATACAGCCACTAGTCAGAAGTTTTCGTGAAACATGTTTTTTTGGCTTACTAAGCTACCTTGCCAAAAATGCCAGATTGTGACTATGAATGTGAATGGTATCACTGTTACGATCATAACATACCCAAACAATTTATACTCTGGCCGTGACTACCACCCCTTTATCTTTTAATTATGGTTTACCAATCTGGATATACAGAGCACTCAGTACCAAAAAAAAAAAGAACTCCTAAAACCTCACAAAGAGAGATGTCGAATGTGGAAAAAGGCATGATTATTGCCTTTTTCTATTGCCTCTGGAATATTACTCTTGTTGCTCAACTCATCGGCCGGCCTTGGACAACAGTTAAAAGCTTCCTTGTCCAGGCATGTCAGTGCCAGTCAGTGGAAAACATCCCTCGCCCCAGTTGCACCCCTGTTCTTAGCCATCAGCAATGTTGCACAATCATCTGGGCAGCCAAATCCAATCAAAAAATGACCAGATCTGATTTCAGAGATAGATATGCACCTGGTGTATCACTTTCTACTGGTAAAGCCCCCTACACTGGTACTACTATGAGTGACAGGACATGATTGACTAATAAATAAACTGTATATAAAATAGTGGATAGAGTACTCAGAGAGGCCAATGTCAAGAAATGGCTAGCCAAATCAAGACCCAAGCTCAAGCCTGAGCATGTGGTAAAGAGATTGAAATGGGCAACAGTTCATAAGGATTAGACAGGGGAGGATTTTGAAGGAGTTATTTGGAGTGATGAGTGCAGTGTGGGGAAATTCAAGGATCCAAGGCAGCAAGTGGTTTTTAGAAAACATGGAGAGAAGTGGCTAGCTGATTGTATCCATCCAAAGGATAATGATAAGGGAATTTCTCTCATGGTTTGGGGCTGCTTTTAGGGTAAAAGAAAAGGCCCTTTAGTTCCTATTACCCAAAATGTCAACAAGACCAGGTATGTTAGGCTCTTGAGAAGATATCTTTTTCCTGTTATTCATCAAATGATCTCCTTTGGTATGCAAGATATCCTCTTTCAGCAGGATAATTCTCCTATTCACAAAGCTTATAGTGTTATGGATTGGTTGGAGAGAAACTGTATTGAAGTGGAGGAACACCCCCCCTACTCCCCTGATTTAAATCCTATTGAGCATGCATGGGTTGAGCTTAAAAAGCGATTGCATGAGTAGCACCCTAGGATTGCAGATACCCCAGGATGAAAGGAAGCTGTAAAGAAGAGATTGGCCCAGGTCTTACCCTTAGTTTGGGAGACAATTCCTGACGAGTTTTTTGAGAAGTTGTGGAAATCAATGCCTAATAGAGTGGCTGCAGTTTTGGAAGTAAGGGGAGGCTATACAAAGTATTAGATAGTATCAAGGTTCTTTATTTCAAATTTCTATAATTAAATTTACAGTGGGTTGTTTGGTGGTTGGCTTACCCATTCATTCCTTTGCTCATTCACTTGTGTGCATGCATCCTTGTTGCCATTGACATCACAACCCCACTACCCCACTACTGGCCCTACAATGGTGCAATCGCAATTAAACACATGTCTCAGATCACCAACACTTCTAACTAGTGGCTGTATATTTTCTCTGTACCATATCTCCCTCAGCAAGTAACTTATGGTAATCCTATTATTCCTTTTTCCTTCTTACTTTTTCTAAGAACTTTTTGTCCTTACTTTTTTAGTCTCCTTTAGGCACTAAGTACTAGTAGGCCTATCACCCATTCCCTATTGTATTAGTTCATACCGGTTACCACTGGTTACAAAACTACAACTTCAGACTATAATGTTACAGATTGTCATTTTCACATGCTAAATACTAGTGTTCTCACTAGTAGTCAAACTCACATACATCTATGTGAAGCTGAGATAAATTATATCTCAACTAAGATCACTAGAGAGCTCAACCAGATAATACATGAATATATGCAGCTACAGTTCTACTAGTTACAATGGCTCTTTCATATATTAGAAGAAGTAGAGGATTAGGTTTCCTTTATTATATAGTTTCATTTATTATATGATTACATTATATGTTTAGGTTATTATAATAATCGAATCAACAGCAGCAGCCAGAAGGATTTCCTAATATGATTATATTATTTATTTGTTTGGACAGCCATCTCACTAATAGTATTTTTGTGGAGGAATTCAGGAGGTCGGGAGATAGATGGGACATGATATTATAAGATTTCTTTATATTTTTTTGAGATTCAGGATAAAATCCTATTGGTAATGATTCGATATGCAGATTATATGTATGCTTAGATAGTCAGAGAGGCTAGTGATGGATATATAAAGCCTAAGGTTTCTCCTATTATTTAGTTTCCTTGCATAATCACTTATACACATAAGCTACTACTTAGTTCACTACTAAAGTCCTAATATGCATCCAACCTATATCTCAAAAGGTGAGAAGAAGGCTCTGATTAGTATTTAGATGATTCAGTAAGCAGTTATATCATTCTACTATGATCATTACTTGATTGAGATATCTGTAACCTGACCCAGTAATATCAAGATTGACAGAGCAGATGTTTTCTATTATGTCAAGAAGTGATGGTTTATTACATGCAAGTATATATTAATATTTTATAGCTAGAGTTATAACAAGTAACTATTCTCATAGATTTCTGTGCTTATGATTTTCTCTTAAGTTATTACAATTTTTAATGTCTTCCCTATAATAAGTGACACTCTACTTAATTTTAGTAGTGCCAAATTATTATTAAAATTCCTTTTCAATATTGTGATTACTGTACATTATAATGTAAGTATTATTAGATATAAAAATTAGTTTATCTTAATGCTTTCATTTTTGGGTTACTTGTGCCAAGGTTGTGGCTGCAGGCCACAACCTGGAGTACTCTAAAGAGTGCCTGCCAGCTCAATACCACTTGCCAGCTCAAAACAACTTTGTAGCTCACCATAGTAACTTTGTGGCTCAACACAACTTTCTGGCTTGACATGACTTGAGGCTCAATACAACCTTGTATATCAATGTAATTTTATGGCTAAATAGAAGCTTTTATGTGATAAAATCTCTTCTTATCAATCAACATACTATACCATCTACACCACAACAAATTATGCTACCAGCTCCAGCCTTTGTTCTACTAAGCCAGCAAGTTGAGCCTCATGAGGATGTTGAGATATGAATCTAGGCAGCCATAGACTTCCTTCAAGCAAGCAAGAACCAGCTGCCAAAAATTACCACAATTGCTCACATCTATGAAATACTAGTTAATTGACTTCAAGCTCAGTTATAAGGCCATCTATTAAAACAAGAATGACCAGGAACAAACCACAAACTTTCTGAAGACCAAGAACTGGCTGTCTGTCAGTATCTTGACTGTCTGGATAAAGTGGGTACAAGTACTTGTCTACCAATAGTTTCTGGCTGTATGAATACAATTCTCCAATATGCCCATCGGAGTCCCATACCAGCACCTATTGTTGGTAATCACTGGACTTAATGATTCCTCACTCATCATCCAGAGTACTTTATTTGAAAGCAACAAATAATTGATGTTGATAGGAAAAATACACACCAACCTGACAATATTCAAGCTTGGTTTCACAAATATCTTTCGGTTTGCGAAGAGCATGATATTCAACATAGTGACCAGTACAACTTTGATGAAACTGGATTTCATATTGGAATCAGATGTGATCAATAGATCATTACTTGAGATCCAAATTGGCAGATTTACTTAGTTAGCTCAACAAGTCGGGAACTTGTCACTGTTGGTGAAGCAATTAGTGGAGATGGAGCTGTCTTACCTTCAATGATTATTGTTCCAGGTATAATCTACCAAGAGCCATAGTATATAACTAGCAGTATACCAGATGATTACCTTATTGGTACATCATAAACTGACTACAATAATAACAAATTGACAATAAAGTGTCTTGTCCATTTTGAAAGGTTCTTAGCTTGGTGACAGGTTGGGGCTTATTGACTTTTACTCCTTGACAGTTTCAGCTCTCATAATATAAAACAGTTTCCGAACTATTGTGATGAGCATAAGATTATTGTTTTCTGCCTCCTACCTCATTCAAGTTACCTCCTTCAGCCCTTAGATGTGGTAGTATTTCAACTATATAAGTTTTATTATACAGAGGCTGTAGAAGTAGTAACTTATTTGGGGTGTAGAGACTTTAACAAATCAGAATTTCTAGACTAAATTGATTCCATCCACCAACAAACATTCAAGCCATCCACTATCCAATATGGATTTCAGGCTACAGGGCTTATTCTATACAATCTCAATCTTATTATTGCAAAGTTACGTGAGGCAGCTCTGACTCATAGTAAACCAGCGATATCACTACCAAGATCTTTGACTGGAGTTCTACTTACAATTATGAGCCTAAAGACTCAGGGTGAACAATTACAGGATGATGCAAAAGATCTACCACTAGACTTCCAGCATAGGCTTAAGCTTATCCTACAAGGTAAATTAGCCTTAGCACTGTAACAGGCGGTAACCTATATGAACTAATACAATAAGGATCGGTGGTAGGCCAGCTAGCGTTTGATTCCTAAGGGAGACTAGAGAGGTAAAGACAAGAAGGTCTTAGAAGAAGCAAAGGGAAAAGGGAGCAAGAGAGTCACCATTCAACCAAGTATATTTCTTATCTAGGTTCTGTCTGAAGTCTGGCATTTCCTGCTAGTCAGGAAGTCTGTCTTAAATACATAATTTCCTCCACTCAAGGTAGAGGTTCCTGAAAACCCGTAACCACTGTCATTATCGGTAAGTGCACACTACCAGAATCTTGTGATCCTACTGGAATCCTGAAAGCCTAAGGCAATCCTTCACCTAATCCTTATCTCTACTGCTGATATACATGACTATTCCTTCCCTTGCAATCCTTAGAGCAAAACCTTACTGGTACAAGAACATAACTAATACAAAACATAACAAGTTACTGGAATCCTAATGATACTGGTAGTGAAACAATCAATCAATCAACATAAGCAAGAACAAACGAAATAATATAACAAGGAAAATACAAGTGTAATTAGTATACAGTTGCCGGAACATGTACACATGTTACAAGCACAATCAGGTGCATTAGCGATAGAATACTTAGAAAATACTTGTGCTGCTGAGTAAACTAGGAATTCAAGATGCAGAACTGAAAGCAGAAGGTAGATACAAAAAGGAAGGATCCTATATGCTTCCGAAGCACATCAAATAGTGAAAAAGAGAGAGGATACAGAGGTGGAAAAGGTAGAGCAATAGTTATATCAAGCACAAAATGCCAAAAAAAAAGGCTGAGTGAGCAGAACATAGACCTTTCCTTGATGAGATAAATGCACAGGTCAAAGCCAGGCATACTATTCAAATACATAAAAAGAAAATATCTAGGCTGATAATGATGGGAATTAAGCAACAAGCAAGGTTGCAGAAATTAATCTAATATAAAATACTAGTACTATATTCTCTACCTTCTCTCCCTTGATTTTTTTGTACATCATCTTCAAGGTAGTGAGGACAACAGGATATTATAGAGGTAATATAAATCAAGCCATAAGGTCAGTTTATGATATTTAAAAGCTATCACTCTCATCAAACTTATCTGATTTAATCCTAATTGAAAATGTCTGACATATATTGAAAAGTTGACTCTGAAAAAAAAAAAATTGGGAAGTAATTGACCAAATTACTCTTAATAGACTTGTAGATAGTATGTCTGACAGGCTGGCAGCTTTGGTTTTGGCTAATGGTGGGCATGTGGAATAGTGGGTAGTCTGATTCTTTATACTCTTTGATGATTTACTATATAATAATACATCTACTATAGCCAAGCCAGGTACTGGTGCCAATCAGGATATGAGAACTTCGCGAATGCGACTGTAGTCGTATCCTGTTCTTTTCAGTATCTTCCCCGGCGGCAGCGGCGAAATGCTGAAAAAAACTTTTTTTGACCTTTTTACAGTGTCTCCTGTGGTTAGCCTTCCTCTCTCTCTTCCTCTCATTCACTCACTCACTCATGTCTTTGCCACCAACCATGCCATGCCATACCATACCATAGGTACCGTATATTTCTTTTCTTTTCTTGTTCTTTCAGCACATTTCTCTCAAACCTTTTTTCTCCCTCTAAGTTTGTATGAATTATAATGTTATGGTTATTATTATAAAACAATACACACACATACCCAGTACCCAGTCCGTACCCGGCGGCGGCGGCATGTTTTTCCAATTGCATATGAGACAGAGAATTTTGTATTATCATGATGGGGGGACGGGAAAAGAGGTAGTATCTTATTTGACGTCTTCTGCAGATTCGTGCGGTAACGGTGCTACCGTATCCACCCTCGGCTGCTTTGTCTCAGAGTTGTAGTAAAAACCTGGCACTGGTTAGACTACGGTAAGGAAGAAGGAAGGGCTGACTGACTGACGACCTGGCTTGCTTGCTTGCTCGTGGACTTGGGATGGGTCGGTGAGTGGGTGTGCTTCTTTGTGCCTCTGCCCTCTGTCTCTCTCTGTCTCTGTCTCTGTCGGTCAGGGTTGGTTGGCTGCATCATTGCACAGATTCTGTTTTTCGGTATTACAGTTGCCCCTGGCCTGCTTTCTATGATTGCACAAGACAAGCAATTGGAAGAAGAACAAAACGGATACAGTATGATGCTTGTAAGAAAGATGGAAAGTGGGGAAAAAGGAAAAAAGACTGAGAGAGTACGGTACTGTATGGGTGAAGAATAGCTTTATCAGTTGCTGGTAACTTAACTTACTTACAGTAAATCCGGGGATGAAAAGAAAAAAAAACGAATCTATGAAAATTACTTGTATCATACTGAGTACAGTACAGCCAAAAGCTATCATAATCAATCACGAGTTGGCAGTGGTCAAGAACGGTCTTCTCCCGGCACAGTTCGACATATCTTTACCCAACTCGGACGAGTCTGCTTTAGAGTATTATACATAACTTACGGTACTGGATCCATCGGCCAACAATACAGCAAGTTCTTGCCCGCCGATTCTTTTTTGGTATATATAATACAAGTAAGATATGATGATAGCACAACTCAACAAACGTCTTTTCGCTCAATCCTCGCTCACTCCCCACCACCACCACCACCACTAACCACTAACCACTTTCTCCTTCACCTTTCTCTGTGATGCGCAGAAACGGTCAACTGCTCCCTCCCCTGTGGTGAAACCGTCGCCGCCGTCGCCTCCACCCTGCACCTTTTAAAATCCGGAACCACAAATAATTATTTGAGACTCGAAGGCATCCCGTGATAGGCTGCAGATCACTCCGTCTTTTTTGTTCCCCACAGTCTGAACATTCTTGTTTCTACATCGCTTCGTTTTTCGTCACTTTTTCCTTTCTCTCTCTCTCTCTCTCTCTCTCTTTCCTTCTCATTCTGTTTCTCTTGTGTGTGGAATTTCCTATCTCTCTTTTTTTTTCGTCATTTGTGCTTTACACAATTGCTTCAAATACGGTGGCACAAGCCCCCTTATATGAGAGGAAGCAAACTGTGGGATTCAATCGGTGATTTCTTGGCCCTTCCTATTTTCTTTTTCTTAACTTATCTTCTTTCCTGGGGATAAACTACTACGGCACTCTATCCCCAGTATTGACCGAAATAACCTGCATGCAGCCTCCCTTTTCAAAAACCTTGATTCCTCACCCACCCCCCTCCCCCCACAGTTTGCCCGCTGTTGTTACTGTTGATCCCCAAGTTACCAGGAACGGAGCTCCGGCCCTTCTCTTTCTTCTTACTTGCTAACTTACCTCCATCCATCATTTAAAAGGTCAACCAAGGAACTCTCTTATATATATATATGTATATCAGGTCAGACGTGCCTTTTAATCTTGTTTCTTAATTTTTGTGTTTCTTTATCTCCTACCGTACCTGTATTCCCAATCATTTACCTTCTTTTTTTCTTGGATTTTTATTGGATCCATCCTTTGCAACACTACGACCTACCAAAAAAAGAAAAAAGTCCTTCCATAATGGATGATATAACTTTTATTACTATGCACGACCTATCGCCCGGTAATACGCACTTGTTCCTTGTATCACATGGCTCTTTAACCGAATCTCTTGTTCAAGGGTCAAAGAAAAAAGTTAGCTTTGGGTATAATGTTTGCTAACTGATGATTTTTTTTTAAAGAGGCGAGGTTGGTTTACGCATCCCATTCAATCACCGAAGTTTTGGGATATAATTGTCAAGAGATCGTTGGGAGATCATGCTTCGAGTATTTCCATCCCGACGAAAGGCCATTCGCCCAATCAGTTCATGGGAGGGGTGTGGAATTGGATAAGGCTGCCGTGCTATCCTACTGCAGGTTGAGGACGGCCGATGGAAATTATGTCACCTGCGAGTGTGTCTTCACAGTGGTGCACTCGGTTATTGTAGCGTCGACTAGTCTGTACAGGGCGACTTCTAGAAGCCAGGGTTTGTCCCCACCGGTTGCTATACCATGATCCTAGTTACATAACCACCCATCTGGGGTGGTGATATTTGATGATTGGTTTTAATTTTTTGTTGTTGTCCGATAGGCCGTGCTTTGGCTGCTCCCGCGATTCGAAGGGCCTTCTCTGCTTCGCCTGCGGATCCAAGATTCCATATGTTGACGCATCTCTCTGATAAATTCAAAGCACCACCGCCGGGGTCACATGAACCCCGGGCTGCGCTGATTCTCAATCGATTCACAAAAACTTCTTCCATCTTGTATGCATCCTCAGCACTGAATGGCCTGTTAGGGGTCGAACTCGACAATTCTGTTGGAATCAGTTTCTATGAGTGCATACAACGAGAGTGTCTTGAGGACGCAATACAAGCCATTGAGCAAGCCAAAGAGAACGACTCAATTGCATACTTGAGGTTCATATGGCGGAATCCTGGAGAAGGCCCAGATGGCCGGGACTCTACTTACGGCGAAGGCGACAATGATGCAGCCGCCAACGGAAATGGAAATGGCAGGGCGCACCACCAACAACAACGGTCGCCTTCCACTGATGACAGTTCCAGGAGCTCACAAAGCCCGCCAGATTATAACAACGACTCGAACTCAAGCCACAACGGCGGAGGTTCTAGCAGAAACGGTGGAGCCACACGCGCCAGATCATTCGCAGGTGGTGGGTCATCCTCCCGTAGCAATTCAACACTGTGGTCCAGTATCCAATCATCAGTCGGGCCTGCTCTGGTGATGGAAGCGGTAGTCTCCTGCACTTCAGATGGGCTAGTGGTCGTCCTCCGAAAGGCTCGCCCAATCATCCCTACGCCAGAAAATCTCGAACAGCCTGTCGGTCACTTCGTCTCCCCATGGTCCACAGCGGCATCTGATTCCCGTCGCAGGACTGCCGATGAAATGGATGCCCCGTCCTCTATTCTAGTGCCCCGCCTCAGTGGCCCCACCGCCGCGGGCTTTATGGACAGTATTCGCCAGGTGGCTGTGTTCGCCTGGAGTTTGCGCAGCATAAACCAGGGACTGTTGCAATACGCCCGCCCACCCGGACTTGTTGAGGGTGCGCAACCGGCATCAATTCCAGAGGTGCTGCAGGATGATCCGGCGGAGGATGGAGATGGGTGTGGTGAGAAGCAGACGAAGAGGCTGAAGGCTTCGCACGATGAGACAGGGACGGTGGAGAGTGATGATGACGATGATGATGATGATGATGGTGAAGAGAGAGATGACGAGGTTGGTGAAGCCCGGGAGGAGAATAGGGGTCGTCAGAGGCATGCGAAGGTGGACGGAGAGATAGATAGCACCACCGCCGCGGCCCCAGCAGCAAATGATAACAACCACCGCGACGCTGATGGCCTGGATGAGAACCATGAATTCCCAAAAGGGCAACATCAGCAGCGTGGGGGAAGGTCAGTGTAAAAATGTATTTTTAAAAAAAGAAAAAAATACCCCAGCAGCAGCAGGAGTCCTTCTTTCTTTTTTAACCTACTTGGCAGTTACGAGATTACCCCCAGTATTATTATCGTTCTTCTCAGTTTTTTTTGGTTTTTTTTAATGCAAGTTTTATTTTGTTAGGCATACGTAGTAATTCGCGTATTTATTAGCTGCTTGATTTATATTTTGCTATGCTGCGGGAGGGGGAGGGAGTGGAGGAGGGAAGGGGGAGTGACTATTAATTTGTAGTATTAAATATCATGGTGTGTTTGAAAAGAAATACTGCGCTGTGGAGTGAGTGAAAGCTGTAAGTGTTTTTGGAATAATGCATAGAGTACGGTACCGTATTATCTCGAGTTATACAGTATTTCGCCAAGAGCCAAGAGGCGCTAGTGAATGACAGGTAGATCAGACAAATGAAAAAAAAACCTAACCCTAAAAATCACGAGATACAATAAAGCTGAATGGGCAAAAAAAAAACCAGAATAGAACCACAAATAAACTGTAAACACATCCTAAAAACAAATCAAATATGGTTCCAATCCATATCCGAAATGAAAAATTCATATTCCACTTATGCACCACCAGGTTTGACATGAGGACTCTGAAGGTTAAGTGCTAGTATGTGAGAACTAAGTACAAATAATATTAGTCTGGTCTGCTGGTAAACACCATGCTCCATGCCCATTACAACCACAGTCAAAGAAAAAATCACACCAAATTTTTCGCCAAGCTTTTTTCTCATTGGCTGAAAACCTTTTCTCACAGCCTCGTACTTTACCCCTCTTTTGGGTTAAGGACTTTTATCACTTCTGATGGATTCCCAGGCGTCCTTGACCTCCTCCCGCAAGGGAAAGGGGAAGAAGAAGCCTCGCACTCCCCCAGACCCTGCCACACCACCTCAAGGAACTAGGTGGACCACCGTAGCCAGCAAGTCCTCTCTTTCCCTAATCTTCACTAGGCCTCAGGGCCCCCCCTCGCTTAAGCGACCACACAGCAATACCTCCTCCTCTCTACCCGCCATCCCGGTAAGCATTGAGAGGTCTGCTCAAGGCGGCTCCTATTTCTACCAGCTCTTCATGAAGACCGCAGTAGAGACCGGCCTGACAGACATCACCACTAGAGAAGAAATCCTCGTCTTCGTCAAGATGATGGATATCATACAAGCAGACTACAGGAAATCGACGCACTCAACTCCGAGCTTGACCAACTCTGAGTCTCCCCTCCTCAGCCTCCCACCACCACCGCCGAGTCACCCCCAGACACCCACATGGCACCAGAGTCTACCTCTGCCCCAGCCCAGCAACCTGGCCCCTCTTCTGCCCCCGCTCCCACATCTGTTGGTGCCCCTTCTTGGGAGACAGTTGTCAGGAATGGGAGGAAGAAAGCTGCCACCACTCAGAAGCCTGCCTCGGCAGCCAAACCCCCCTCCCTGGCTAATGCCCCAGTGCCAAAGAAGGGCATCACCATGAGAGAGAGGAGACTGGTCATCAAGCATGATGGCTCTCCCCTCACCCCCATGGTCATGGAGCTTCAAGATGCCATCAATACTGCACTCTCATCAACCTACATTCAGACCGTCCCCCTCATGGGGGGCAACATCTCCCTCACTACTATGGATACAGTCAAGGCTACCTCGCTTAACAGCAAGGCCTCTGCCTTCCTTCACCTTATCCCTGGAGCAACTACAGTCCACTTAGACATGCCTACAACCCAACTTCTGGTCCACGGCCTCCCCACTTCTCACTCCCTAGCAACCATTGTGATAGAGCTCACCACCTTCAACTCCGGACTTGCCCTAACCCAGCAACCGAGATGGCTCACCCCCAATGCATCACGCGCCAGCAAGAATGCCTCCACTATCGTCATCACTATCACCGACCCCAAGGCTCCCCTCTTTGTCGGTAAACAACTTTCAGCCTTCTCTACCACCTTTAGAACTGAGCACCACCTACAGTTCAACACCTTCACTCAGTGTTCCAACTGTCACCACTTTGGACACTACAGCAACAAGTCCACCAACCCCTCCTCCTGCTACTGGTGCACCCTTCCACACTCTACTGGGGATCACTGCTGCCCCACGTCAATCTGCTGTCTTCGAGGGCGCCCCTGCAGCCACTTCACCCCAAGGTGTGTTAACTGCGACGGCCCACATGACTCTCACTCTCCCGCCTGCCCTGCTCGACCTCAGCACCATGATTTGTCTGATGAGGAGGAACTTGAGGAGGTAGCAATAGTTACTTAGCAAACTAGCTTAAGTATCACCACTGGAGCCCCTGACCCAGAAGCGATGATGGTTGTTTCTTTCCTTACTTAATGTTTTACTTGGATGGGTGTATTTGGGTAGCATTTACTTTACTTTACTCTGTTAGTCACCGGATTCAGTGCACAGTGAAAAGATTTTCACACCTGACAGGGCCGTTTGGGCCCTAGGAAAGGGAGGGATTTTTCATTTGTTTATGCGTTTGGAATTAAGGTTTTGTTTATGCCATAGCCCTTAAGGCTCCATGTAGATTCTTGTACCTTAACAATGAATATATTAGATAAAAATAAAAAATAAAAAATAAAAATGGTCTGCTGGTAAATACACTCTGCACCCTCTATTTTCCTCATTCTTAAAAAATTACCGCATTCAGCCACTCCAAAACTCAGGGCTTTTGGGTGGCAACCATCACAACACACCAAAATCCTCTTCTTGCTTAAGCTTCAAGATGGCTGGGGAAACAATACAGCCCCCCAGGGGTACCACCCCGCTACCATGTAACTTTCCCTTATCCAATACATCTGCCTGGAAAGCTGGAATGTGTTTCTCTCCTTATTCAACAGCTTCAAATCACTGCCTCAACCCCCTCACCTAGTCCTCCTCCAAGACACTCCTGTTTTCTGCACCCACCTTCTGAGCTTTGCTTTCTACAAGGCCTTTGCCCCCCCCCTGTCTGATTGTGCTCCCTCCAGGGTAGCAATCTATGCCTCTCTTGAGTTCCAGCAAGGCTTTGCCATGCTGCTCTGCTTTTTCGACTGTCCTAACTTGAACCTAATAGCCTTGGATGTTTTCTCCCTCTCCAGTCTTTTCAACCACTTCCTCACACAGCTTAGGCTCTATAATGCCCACTCTACCATAGGGCCAACTTTGGGCTCACATACCATCATACCTCTGGACCTCTTTAGGGACCACACATATCCTACACTGGTAGTGGGGGACCTTAACCTCCACTACCTACAAACTGACCCCCTATAGCTCATCTTGTTCAATGAGTACATGACCTCTTCCCCTTACTTCGAGTTAGCCAACAACCTACAATTCTCCCTACCTAATATACTTAGGGTCTTCATGCACTTCCCCTTCAATGCATCGACCCAGCCAGGGATCCTGGACCTTGCCTTCACCAATTGCTCACTGTAACCCTACTTCACCAACTGGTATACCAACCTCACAACGACCAGCTCCGACCATATCCTGATCACAATTATCTTCTCCTCCCCACTACTCAAGCCCTCTCCTCCATTTCCTGACTGGAAAAGGATGGACTGGGCCTCCTTGTTACCAGCCCTAGAGTCTCTCTCAATCCCCCTGCCCCTCTTTCCTATAGACCTGACAATGGACTCCTGGCTTTCGTGCCACCTCATGACTGTCATCACCCTTCTCTACTCCCACACCCTACTGAAGTGCCTGTCCCTCAATGCAAAGAGGTGGTGGACAGCAGAACTTTCCCATCTGAGGTAGGCATTCAACATGGCTGCCTGAGCTAACTGATGCCACTACTCAGCTTCCTCCCTATCTGAGTCTAAGGCCAGATGAAATGCCTACTTCATGGCAATCAGAAAGGCCAAGTCAGTAGACTGGAAATTCTTCCTGGCTGGGATGACTACCTCCTCAGTCTGGGACACTAAGAGAGCTACTTTGGGCCATCTCATAGAATATTCCCCCTCCCTCCCTGATCTCTCAACTCCCATGGAACTCAACTCCTCTCTCCTGGATCACTTCTTCCTACCAAAACCTCCCTCCCCCACCACTGGGTGGCTTAGACCACATGATGACTGTGCCTTCCTTCCTGAAGAGATCTCTCATGCTCTTGCCAAATCATCCTCCTCCTCAGCTCCAGGTCATGACCAGATCCCCTACAGCATCTGGAAAGAAGTGAAGCGGGCCAACCCAAACATCCTCCTCAAACCCCTCTCTCCTCTCCTCTCACATGATTACCACCCCATCACATTCAAGTAGGTGAATAGGATTGTACTGCCAAAACTGACCAAGCCTGACTACTCCTCCCCGGTATTCTTCCAGATCAATGTCCTCCTTGAGACCGTGTCCAAGATCCTGGAAAGAATTGTTGCCACCCAACTTTCCCTCATCGCCAGATCTGTAAGCCTGATTACCCATAACTAATGCAGCTCTCTCTCAGGCCTCTCCACCTTTAATGCCTTCAACTCCCTCAGATAAGATGTCTGTATTCTAGAACACTATCATGCACTGGGTGACCAACTGCTTTTGGGCAATACCTACCACTATCCTGGCCTGCAAGGCCTACTTGGCCCTGCTCCCTACCTTGCTCAGGCACAAATAGATAATGGTGGCCTTCAGGCTTGCTTGCTCCTCCCCCACAATCAATCTGGTAGCAGCTATACTGCCTCTTACCCTCCCCATTGCAGACTACTCAGACACTTAGTACCTTGCCAGAGCAGTCCTGATCAGGAGAAAGATGAACTGCATACTACTCCCTTGGGATGCCTATAAGGCCTCTGCACCCACCAGGCAGCACTTGCCCATCAATGCCCTATGCCACTCCCTCCTCCTGCTGGTCTGCACTCTTGGTTCCTTCCTACTTGGAGCCCCACACTTGCTCGCTGAGCTCCCCCCACCTGCACCGCCAGACTCCAAGCCCTACAGGGTGATCAAGTCTGAGCTTTGAGGCCAACTCCTCCAAGACTGGACCTTCTAGTCACCCCCTCCCCTTGACTACAAATTCCGACTGTGGCTGCAGCCCCAAACTTTCATGGGCCTAGACAAGTTTGCAACTGGAAGAATCCACTAAATGTATGCTGAGAAAAGTTACCTGGTAGCCCACATCTCCTAAGAGGATCTTGATGCTCCCAAAACCTACCCATACTGTGAGGAAGAGGATGAAACCCTGGACTACACTATCCTCCACTGCACACTGAGAGTCGATTCTCACCTCCTTCATCTCTCTGGAGTTGACAACATTGACCTGACCTCCTTAATCTGGGCCTTTGCCAACCTCATATTAGGCCTATCCTGCTTTATCAAAGCAATAGGAACAGGGTTCCCACCCTCCATGCCCACTCTGTAGGGCCTCCTACCAGACCCTAGATAGGACTGCCTCTAGCTGCCCTGCCCATTACTTTCCTATCTTTTTATATTTTGTTCCATCATAGGGTATTAAGTTAGGTTTTACTTAAGATGTTATGAATTTCTTCACTAGCTAGATTAGCCACTGTTTGGGGTACAGTGATGGAACTATGAGACTGGGAGATCAGGGCTGAGGTTTCTTATGTTTTGCAAGTGTTTTATAGTTTTGTTTTTGCCATAGCCCTTATAGCTTTTTTTTCTTCTTTTTATCTGTTTTTATTTTCATTTAAGGTACAAAAAATCTCCATGCAGCCTCAATAGCTATCACATAAAAGAACCTCTACCCCAGGCCAGGCCCCGAAAAGCTATAGAAAAACCATGGCCTGAAGACCTGGTCGAAAAACTATCCTAACAAGCAGCCACTGCTATAAGCTACAAAAGTATGAAATCCCACCAAAATCGCACAATAACTAGGAAAACCAAAATCCCGACAGTGCACCTATCAAAGAAACCCTAAAACCCAAAACCTAAGGAAAACCAAACCTGACATATGGTTGCAAGCCCTGGCAGAAGTTGGATAATTTTATCCATGGATGAATAGGTCCATGCCAGGTAGTCAAGAGGGAGCCAGGTACATGGTTGGGGTGTGGCAGAAGTGAGGAACCCCAGAAACTCACCTGAATAGAGGGGGTGGAATTGGCAGTAGGGTGTCTACCGAGGAGAGGATGGATGGTAGTAAGGTACCAGATGAAGTAAAATCGATACTGACTGACTATATTACTGCATCTCTCGTGTAGTCCCTTGTGATATGAGAGATAGCATCATTTCTGGAGGGGATCCCAGTGGCAGGAAGGTGTTGGGGGAGAGGATAGGGGGGCAGTAGGGTGCTAGTTGATCATCCGGAGTGGGGGGGGTCTAAGAGAGGAGTGTTCACTCGGTGGGACGTACTATCAATTATTGTGTTCATGTCTGACAAGGCAGCCTCCTACAAAAAAGGAGAATAGAGAAATCAACAGTGGCCTGTTGAAGTGTTTCCTCCTACTGCTAACTGTGTTTCCAGCCATCTGTAGAAAGACCAAATGAAAAAACCTGACTATAGGATTCACTAAGCGAGGCGAACCGAAAGCAGAGTAAGGGAGGTGACTAACATCATGAGATGCTGGAAGGAGGGAAAGAATATCCTCAGGAGGGTAGACCTCAAGAGGGAGGGAAGGAGGGGATGCTGAAATGCAAACAATTGATGGAAAGTATTCTTCCTAACCCCTCTTAGGTGAGGGGGAGGAGAGAAAAAGTGGTGATGATTTCACTCGCAGTCATGGTGTTGAGTCATTCCTAAATAGGAAATAAATGTCAATGACTGGAGGTGTAGCGGAGATGGAAGATGCATAGCCCTTACAGCTATATGCAGATTCTTGTACTTAACAACAAATATATAAAGTAAAAATAAAAAAAGAAAAAAAAAAAATAGTCTGCTAGTAAAAAAAAAAAGGGGGGGGGTTTAAAGTAGAAAAATACTCTTAGAATTCTAAAATTGTGCCTCCAGTAGGCCCAGGTAGTGTAGACTATGAAGAACTCAAAGAACTATGAATGTTATGATGAGTAAAGTCTTTATAGGTCCAGAAAAATTCCAGACAATCATAGTTGGGGATTTCTGGTAGAAGTAGTCAGTAGGTTTCTGAAGGATGTAGGGTGAGTGGTGATGGAACATCTGAGTGCTAATTTCCAACTATGATATTATCAAAGCCTTTAATGTGGATATCCTGATTGCAACTCTCATCAATAGGCAGAGTAACTCCAATATTACAAAATACCTTTGTGATTAACCCTATTTTCTCTAGCTGAAATAAAGCCCATGCCTTGCCTACTACATGGGTAACTATAATTCACTTGTGACTAGTACTCTATTTCTGAATACTAGGTTGCTTTTAAACAATATAAGCATCAATAAATTCTTGTAGATATTGCTTCAAAGGTTTATTAACTGCTGTATTGAGAAGCTGTAAAAGTCCCATGCATCCTGAAGGTAGAAGTGATGTAGTGATTGAGGCTGAGTGAAGTCTTTGCAGGACCTCAGGTATGGTGTGAAAGCCAGCAATATCTATTAAGAGGGGACTTTCACATATATTATCTAGTATACTTCTACGTACTTGCTGGAGGGCAGGAATTAATTCTTTATTGATGAAGTATAAGAAGAGTTCTTCATTATTGTAGGCAGTTTCATTAAACTCAACACTGACTTCAGGATACTAGTGGTGCTGCTCTTTTCACCTTATTCCTCCTTGATCACTACTCTTCTCATAGAATATAATCTTAAGCTTAATGCATGCAATACCATCAGCCAAGATTTAGAGAATCAGTGTAGCCTATCTCTTATTCCAGCCATTCCAGTCAGTTTTTCTAGATATTGTCTTAGTTCCTTTAAGATCATAGGGATGGCTATCTAAGTACTCAAATGGAATTAGTGTCTCATACAAATTGACTATACTAGAAAGATGAAATTGACCAACATCTGCAGTAATCTTTGACCTTTCCAGAGTATTCCTAGACTGAGAATTGCATTGATTAAACCTTAGCCAGTTGATAACTAACTGTTCATACTTATCAAGTATGTGTAATGATATTTTAGTCAAAACTCAGCAGGAGATACTCCAATACTTTAAAAACCCATTAAACCAACCTGTAGTGAACACAAAAATGTTCAAAGAGGCTGTATAATGCTTGGCAAAAAGCTCTTGACCTTGGGTTCTAAACAATCCTCACTGGATTAACCTGCCTTTCTACTGTTCATCTAAAAATAATACAAAAAGCTCTTCCTCCATTTCTGGCCACATGCAACTCCACTTAGCAGCCAGTACTCTTTATGTAGTGCTTGACAATTTGAGAATTTCATCTCTCTTTACCTACTACTACTGGATAGTATACTCTAAGATCTTCTAGTACTGAGAGGTTTCTTGTTGAGTTGGACTGTAAAACTGTAACTATACAGTATTATCTACTGGAACACAGTAGTGTAGTAAGAAACACAGAACCTATATCTTCCTAGCCTTACTATAAGAATAAGAGCATTGCACATATTGGATTGGTCCTCGAGGCTGATATAGTCTTGCTGGTAGCAGTTTTGGTCTAGGTCTTGGTTGTAGGTACTTATGTGCACTTGATTACTAAATATTGGCTCTATTTTGTATAACTTGCTGGAGGGTAGGCTATTCTGTAGATACAAGAGGTATAACTAAAAGAAGAAAGATTAAGAATAAGACTGAATATGTTGGAAAATAAGGTATAATTAATGTAGTAATAACTGTTACTCTGTGGAGATGAAGTTGACCTGTTAGATCATTTTAGGTTAAATACCAAAGCTTGGCTATCCAAATCAGGTATAGAGTGTTTGCCATAAGCATGCAATATGCTTAGCAAAATACTGTATAACTCAAGATAATATGGCAATAAGTATGTACCCGGCCGGAAGAGTTGGATAATACTAGTAGAGGTAGTCAGTACTTAGTGTAAGGTTAAATGTCTGTAAGTGATAATTACCAACAGCTAACTCTATAACATAATATCTCTAATGACTGTAAAAATAAGAAAAAAGAGGTTTTCCAGGGGGGGGGGGGGCCGGGAGACCTGAATGAAACCACAAGATAGATTTTGCAAGTTTTCTTCTAATGCTGAGCATGTTGTTCTGAGTACGTGCTTGGCCGCTATTTACAGATGCCTGATCTCACCCTAAATATCATACTCATGTTACCAGACTTGGTCTTGGGCCATATGAGGTTGATTAACTAGAATTTTCAGTGGGGACAATGTCAACATAACCCATGACTAATTCTTGTGGCATGAGTATAGTATCTCTTCTACTCTAGTACCATAAAATCTCTTGAAATCTACTATCAGTAAGTCAGCTCATGAGCCCATAATAGGTTTAGTTAGATAAGTTAATAGAATTGTGAATACCAGTTATTGAGATACAACATACTCTGAGAAATGATCCTATACTGTTTCAGTAAAACTATAGACCTTTTCTAGTGCTTTTGTCTTTGAATCTGGAGATTATAGGGCCTGTGGAGAGAAACCTTATTTTATTACTATGTCAACCACTATACTAGTAAAAATAATCCACCTCCAGAAAGGTATCATTATATGGCATGAGAAATATCTCTCAACCAAGGTCTCCTAAAGAAATCTACCTCTCCAGCTGCCTGTTACAAATCAAGCATTAAGGCCTGAAGCCTCTCACACCTATCCAAACATGAAAGAAACCCTCTCTATAACCAGCCACCACCCCTCAACGTGATCTACAGGTTCGGTCCTACTCCTTGGGTACTCCATCATACTTAGTGGGTACATGAGTGCATAGACTGAGTCTGTTGAAGCATACTAACAGCCAAGCTATAAGCAAGGAAATCAAGATATTAATTCCAGACATCCTCTCCTTCCTAAGCCTAGAAACAACAGCTAATCAGAAACTGTTAAGTATTTAAGTAATACATCACCTTGAAAGTCTAGCAAATACTACTACCACAAAACAAGTGTGGAAAGACATTTTTGAGGGTTTAAGCCATCATCAAGAGGAGACAGTGAAAATACCTCTTGGTATGAGTGCCTGGAAAGCTAGGACTTCCAGTGCCAAGCAAAAGTCAGGACTTCAGTGGTACCTATGTCCAGCGAGGAAACTTCCAGGATCAAGCAGCATGGGAAAAATATGGTATTATGCCCAGCTAAGAAAAAATACAAAGGAAAGACAACTGAGACTGTGGTATTGTAAATGTTCCAGAGTGAACAATTTAACTAGTCAGGTTTGAGGCAAAGGTTGTCAGGGGTCCAAAATCACGTGCATGTCTGAATAGTCAGTCTGAAGAGGAGGGGAAGGATGCTCCCTATACAACCAACTGAATCCCAGCTAAAAGACCAAGGCTGAAGGCAAAAAAAGGAAAGAGTAAGAGAATAAACTAAGGGAACTGGGGTCAGCAGGGCCCAGGAGGGAACTGTAAGTGCTGTATCAATAGGTGAAATAAAGGAGAGTAGACCTGAGGAGTATGAAGTATAAGCCCCCTAAGGGTAGGAATAAAGATTTTGAAGCCATCATGAAAATTACTCAAAGGGCATTAATTGGCTGGACCTTCCTACTACTACCCCCAGAGACCTAACCTTGAAAGTTAAGAAAGACCTGCAGAGATAATGGACTTCAAGAGATTTTACAGTATTATAATATGATACTATTTCAAAAAAAAAAACTGTGTCCTGTCTAGATCATTTAGTAAGGTGGCTGACCTAGACATAGTCTAAAACCCAATACAAGTACCATGCTTCCCTTTCTATCAACTTGCTTACTAGGAGCAACCCCTCTAATCTATAGCCCAATAACAGTGTGATAAGCCAGAAATGCAGGCTGAAAAGTAAGTAAGCAAGCAAGTAGGCAAGTATTCAAGATATCACAATACTATATACGAACCACTCAATGAGTAAGTAACTTTTAGGAGTCAAGTTAATAATAATACCTTCAAATCCCAAATTGAGCTATACCATACTAATTTCAATAATTACTTCCACAACATCAATTTGGTCGGTGGAAGTTGAGAATTTGATAGAGAAATCACAAGTGCTGTACCATACCTGACAAGACAAGCTAAAGATAGATATAAAATTAATACTACAATTAACATGCCTGAATTCTTCTTCAGTACAGTGTGTATTTGTATCAAAAAAAGCAGTTTTCTACAAGTGATAACAAATTATTTCTACTTATCTAATCTTATGTTACTCACAAACTATCATAGGAAAGTATTTTTTAAGGGCTAGAATTGCTTGTTGTGTGGTGCTTTATGGGTAGCTGGTGTGTCTCCCCTACTATAGGAGTACGAGTACTGTACAGTATAGAAAGGTTTCTCTCAGCTCTTCAATGGTCATTGACTGACCAGGACATCATTGAAATGTTGGGGCAAAGGAAGGAATTAATACTGGCTTGATTAGTGCAGCTAGCATTATGACACCGTACTTGTACTGTGTGCAGTTGTCATATACTGTAAAGTATAATATAGTCCTGTTTTGCAAACTTCTGCTTTTTTTTTATTTAGGAAATGGTAATTGAGTAAAGTACAGTCACGACAAGGTAGTAACCAGACAAGTCAAGAATTATTTTTGCTATTGCAATGCAGGTCACAGATAAGTAATTCCTGTCTTGTCCAGGTACTACTCACTAGTTCATTTGTTATGCAGACAGTCTACAACCCTAACCCTTGGGTGTCTTGCATAGCAGAACACTATACAATCATACTCAACAATGCAGTGAAAGAAAACTACTACAAAAGACTCAGTTTTGATGCCAGAAATATAGTTCTTAAACCAAATTAAAGCTACCATATAAGAGATTTTATATAAGATTCAATAGAATAGGAAAGAGAGAAAAAAACAGACATTTTACAGTATTTCAAAGTCAAGAGTGAGAGACTAAAAATATAAATTACCTATGATAGGTATTCCCACCAGGAACATTGAAGTAGTGCTCTATAACAGTAGGAAGTCTCTAGATCTCTTTATTTATTTCAGTAATAGTAATACATTTCTACTCCTTTACCCAAACCTCTCCCATACATTTTACACTTGTCATTCATTGATTTCCTCTATTTCTTGAGCTAGGACCATGTTAGTATTGTGGACTGTCTGTATAGCAAATAAACCAATAAGTGATCTTGTTACTACTGTATGAGGCTGGTGTCAAAAATGATGAGTAGCAATAGTGAAAACAAAATTTGAAACTATGTCATATAATACCCCTCAATACTATATCTCAACCACAAACAAATAGAATGAAATAAAAATGAAAAGAATATAGGAATAACATCAAAAGAAATAAAAGAAGAAATTAAAACTCTGTTTACATGCCTCTTCATTACTTGACCTACTGGAGCCAATCAGGCATGCTATCAATATACCTATTCCAGTTATCAGACTCTACTAGTCAGTCCCATTCTTCCTGAACAGCATTGCATATTTCTTGAAGGGTTCTGGGGAACCTATTATAGGTCTTGATATGTTGTTTCATTACATGCCAAATATTTTTGATCAGATTAAGGTTACATGAGGATATAGGTTGTGGGTATAAGAGGATACCTAACTTTGCCTTAGCCTCAACTAAGGCTTAAAAGGATCCATGATAAGGTACTTGATCCTCAACATATTGAGCATCAAGAGAAGTAGTATAGTCATAAAAACTATGGAAAGCTAGAGAAACAATAGGCTCCAGGACCTATTCCTAATAGTTCTTTGCTATCATGTCTTTCTTACAACTCTTGGAGAGAAAAATAAGTAGTGACTTCAAATCATGGCTAATAGTACCCCATACTTGCACAGAAGCCCTCCCACTATAAAAGGTATACTGTAGGCAAACATTGTAGTAGCATTCATGAGATAATCGTGTTTCCCAGATAGATCCCCATTTAGAGATGTCAAATATACACTCATCAGAATACATCAGTTTTTTCCAGTATTCGCAGCCATACTCTACCCATTCATGCTGATTTTCCTAATTGATAAAAGATTGTTTGCAAGTCTTACATTGTGAATAATGATACGTGGAAAGTGCTTATTGAATTGTCCTTGGTGACGTAAACAATTTTACCTCTTGACTCAATTTTCTCCAGCACAGCTTCCTATCCTCCCACACACTTCAAATACATCCAATTAATCTCCAGATATCATGCTTGGTCAGTTGGTGAAGGTGACTAGTTTACAAAGTTGTCCTTCATGCCTATGGGATACAACTCCACTATGAGACAGTTATACATGGAACCTTCATCTCTTGAACTACTTCTGACTGTAATAACCCACTTTCCAAGAGAGTAAGGACTTAAGTTCTTGTCAGTGTTGTCCATTCTCTATTGGGAGGCTGGTGTAGTTGTGTATTCATTTTTGAGATATTGTGGTGGGTTGTTGTAAAGGAGAAAATTTGGGTTTTGCTACTCATCATTTTTGATGCCAGCCTCGTACAGTACAGTGCAAGTAAGCCGCTCACGCTTCATACCCTCCAACAAAAAGTTGCAAACATACAGTACTTACCGTCAGTATCTAAGACAAAATATTTTACCATACGGATGGTTTGAATAAAGTTCCTACACTCCCTCCGCCATGGACCTGCGGGATTGGCACAGGAGTATGATACTAGGAAGTGCAGTACGGTACCGTACCGTAGTTCACCGGTGCTGTAAGAAGCGAGTGGGTCTTGGCAATGGGAAGGTATGGTGTGGACTATTCGAACGATAAAGTACTAAGGCTTTGTCTACACTAACTTAGGCATTGTTCACCGGTTCATGATAACTTAGGTGTTTGATCGATCATTGAACGCATACGGTACTTTACAGTACTGCACAGTCAAAGCACACTCTGTTTTTGTCCATAACTTGTGATAGTAATTTCCAAAATAAAATAAAACAAGATAATAATATGGTATCATAATATCATATAAATAATAATACACTTCCAACTATAATATCCCCCTCCCCCCCCCCCAAAAAAAGGGGAAAAACACGAAGATTCTTCAATCCTCAACCATCACTCTCCTCTCCCAATCAATCCTAAGTCCCAAAGCATCCATCAAAAACGTCTGCACCGAAGCCGGCAATCCCAACTCCTTCGCCATAACCCTAACCAACTCCCCGCACTTATCCGGAATATCCAGATCAATGTCCAGTAACGTGCGCAAGGTATTCCCGTCACTGGTCATGACCGCGGCGTGCAGGAGGCTATCCCCGCCCTCGACGAAAGACTGTACTTGGCCGATTCAAAAGTCTCCGGAAATCTTGGCGCCAAGATATTAGGAATAGTAGGGAAGGAAATGGCAAGATTTCCGGAGACTTTTGAATCGGCCAAGTATATCGCAGTCCAGCAGTGACTGAACCACAACCTTGTCCGAGCGGGCTGCTGCCATGAAGAGCATTCTTGTGCCGTGCTCTACGGAGCGGGTCTTCAAGACGCGGTTGGCGAGCGTGTAGCCTAGGAGGGTGTAGAGGCGGCGTTCAGTTTTCACAAGGGAGTTTAAGTCCGGGAGGTCTAGCTCTGAGGAGACTTGAAGGAGGAGTTCATCTGGTAAGCTTGCCAACAACATTTTTGTTTTCTCTTTTTTTTTTGGAGTGTGAAAAGATAGAAAAGAGAAAAGAAAAAAACTCCACAACACTGTAGTCGAGTAAAATAAAGTAAATAAAAAGTAGACATTCTACCAGGCTTATTTAACTTAACCCCCTCCTCCTCAAAAAGCAAAGCGAACCGTACCGCATCCTTCTCTCTCTCTCTTTCTCTCTTTCTAATGACTCATCCCCCATCCACAATCCATCCCAAAACCTTGAATCCAAATCACAACCGGCATCCATCTACCGTACTGTGCAGCATATATCTCCGCATCCTGCACCCTTTCCACACCCCCCCTTCACCTAAAATCAAAGACAAATCCACTGGCTACGCTTTCCACCCCCCAAAAAGCTCAATCGTAACACAACCGCTCGGTACATAAAGTAAGGAACTACGAGAACGATACTTGCGCACGCACAAGTAAGAGAAAAAAAAACAAGATACGGCATTGATGCCTATGGTATGGTTAGTAGTAAGTAAACGGTCGATCGAGCTAATGCAACTTGCCTTACCTTCCCTTCCCTTCCCGCGTTTTACCTACCTACCTACCTATATCCATCTGTAAAAGGGCAAGCATCATAAGCCATCACTCGAAATACACAACCTGCAACGCATCCATAGGATTGCCTTTTTCATTTTCAATTTTCAATTTTTTTCAAGAGGGAGCACTGTAGCGATCGATTTCGAAGAACGTAGTATCATGCAACTTCTTACATCTGAGTTCGCGAGTACACTACGAGTATTGCTCAGAGTGTAAAATCTTTATGCACTTTGGACGGATGGAGGGGGTTGGTTGCGGTGTATGTATGTATTATTATTATTTTTTCTTTCTATATACTCTATGATGACTCAATTGCTGTCTTGGGAAGTATGTATGTATGTATGTATGAGTGGTGGAGGAAGTCGTATTAAACACATGATGCTTTGCTTTGCTTTGCTTTGCTTTGCTTTGCTTTGCTTTGCTTTGCTTTGCTTTGCTTTGCTTTGCTTTGCTTTGCTTTGCTTTGTTCGCACTGTCGTGCAGGAATGAACTGAAGTGAAAAAAATCTGCGATCATACTGTTTTTTTTTTTTGAAAGATTTCTGCGCGCGAATAGGTTCCCAGATTTTTTTCTCCTTCCTTGTGCTGTACAGTAAGGTTTTGGCTCAGGATTGTTGAGTAGCCTACCGTACCCTACTGATGGCCTGAAAACTCCTCAATTTTACGTTTGTTTTTTATCTTCACTACAATCTCGTCTTCTAAGAGCACTTTCCCTCACTAAATTACCAACCTCACATGGTGAAAATTAATACAGTACGCTCCAAATAACACTCAAGTCAAAGACGCTAGTAGCTTTTTTGATCAAAAATTCGCTTTCTTAATAACCAGACAAGCTCCAGTCCGAACCCTCCATTCTCTAAACTACAATATAATCGCCAAGCATACATGAACCACCCTCCAGGACGAACTGTGAAGGAATTCCAAGAGCCATTCTCACCACCTATACACCTAACCACCGTTTGAGAGCGTGACAAAGTATCCTCCCAGGCTCCAGAATCACAACTTGCATCAACTCGATGCCGATGACCAGGAGCTTTGCGAGTGCCCACATCGCCCATGTCAGGAGCAAAACGTACCAAATCTTCATCAGAAAGAGAGATTCATCCCTCGAAAGCATCACCTCGCGGACCTGATGCAAAAAGGGTACAAGCCCTGTCTTGCCCTTTCTTGGAGGACTCACTTGATGATTTCCAGCCACTTTTCTAGGGATGACCTTCGTTTGTTCATCTTCAGAAATTTCGTCTCTCCTCCCATCATAGCGGTCACCGTCAACTGATCTCCCGACGCTTAGAGAGTATGAGCTTCCAGGCGGCGTTGGTGGTATTTGCGCGGCATAATCCCTTGTAAATCGTGTTAATTCTTTAAGATCGATAAAACTTCCTGTGGGAGAGCCTGGGTCACTCGAAGGGCTCAGTGCATTTCTTCTCGGAATATTGGGATGGGCGTATGTAGAAGGATTATGTGACTTGGTATCCCAACCCAAAAAAACTCTTGTATTCAACACAGCCTCAAGTTCCGGAATTCCGACACTATTAATGTTCGTAGGCAAGGAATCTGGTGTGGAGTTCTCGGATGTCCTTAGGGCTTTCATAGGCTGCAGAAAGAGTTCTGAATCTTGACAGAGATGGGGTGGCCTCATTGATTGTTCGCTAAACCGGGGGAGCTCGCCTGACGAAATGGTCGCGCTCCGAGGAAATGGAGGAATAAATCGGGGTTTGAGAGTAACTGCCCCGCCGATGGGAGGGCTCGTGCGTTTGAGAACCGGAGGCGTGGAAGTGGAGGTGGAGGTGCGTAGCCGCTCCTGCATGGTCCTCACTTCTCCTTCTGGTTTCCATGAGTGTAGCCGTTGGGATACTGATGGTATAAATATCTGATCCTGCTCTTGAACCTCTTCGAAAAGACCTTGGGACCGAGTTTGACGATTCTGGTTGAATCTCGGCAGCGTGTTGAGAGGACTTTGGCCCGGCAGACGCTGACGCTGCCGTTGAAGATTCCTCTGGGAGACGTAGTTCTTCCATGGTTGACTTTGATAGCCTCCAGGACCTCCAACTTCCGGGCCGCCTGCCTCTAAAAAAGATTCCTTCTCTTTTGTCTTGGGAGAGGCAGCACCATTTTCCAAAGCTTCGACTTCCATGGCTGTCTTTCCAGGATTCGTGAAGGGCTGTGGCTCCTTAGCCGAAGGCATCTTTGGAAGCTCGTTCCTCTCTTTCGGTTCCTCGATATAGCAATATTCTTTCAACGAAGCCTCCAAACTAAGCAATCCCCTGACCTTCTGAGTCGTATTTGGTGATTCGGGCCAGCTACCAGCATCGACACTGTTAGACGAAGAATGGTTGCGAGAGTTGGCCGCGGTATCAGTCGGGGTGGGCACCCCAGTGAACACATTCGAATGTTTGGGCAATTTATCCTCGTTCTTAACAGGCAATGGAGGTGGTAAAGGGGTCGAAATGTTAGAATTGGGGATGGAGCCAATCCCCGGAACCAAAGGCTCAGCTCTCCTTCTAACGACTAACGAAGTCTCCCCTCCCTTCTTCTTCTCCTTATGTTTTTGAGATTTGAAAGAGCCGAAAAAACTGATATCTTCGTCGAACTTGTCAAGCCTAGCCCTCAGGCTATCGAAAAACTTTGTTTCTTGAAGTCGGTTCCTCATATTCTTGCGTGATGGCATAGAGCGAGGATTTGTCGAATGGTTTCCCTGAAGGCGGGGATCAAGATTAAATACGATTGCCATAGGATCATCACTCATAATCCCATCGTATCCAGGAATAGGGATAGGAGGGAGAGGCGGTGGTAGGGGTTTTCTAAAACTCAGCTGGCGTAAGAATGAAGAGTTGGAATGTGGAGGGGGCTCCATCATGAGGCCCCCAACAAGGGATGGCTGGGTATAATAGTGGTAGATTGTATAATGAATAGGGATACGATAAGATTACCATAGGAGTCCAGTAAAACTGGAATGTAGAGGTGGCGGATAGAAACAGTGAAGAGGGAGGCTGTCAAACGCCTGAAGCGGGAGAAAGGCTGGGAAGTCTGTAGCTTTAGTGAACGCGTTGAAAGTATGTATCTGAATTGCGTCGCCGTTTGCTACAGATTAAATCGGGATTTATCTGTTGGCTTCCTAAACTTAAGACACCATTAATCCCTCCGCAAACTTACCGTAATACATACCCTCCTGTCTACACCGATATCAGGTGACAAAATGATGATGATGATGATGATGATAAACTAAATGCCCTCCCTCGGATATAATAAGCTAATATATCATGTTTCCGGGTGGGAAAAAACAAAAAAACAAAGAGTGTAGCCAGTCTTAACCTACTCCCCAATTATGGTTCCGATACTCATTGAAGGAGGTTGAATCTTTTACAATGCAAAACAAACCAAATTATCCTTGAATTCGGAAATTCCCTCGTGGAAGGGGAGGTTGTGTAGAATGAAACAAGATTAGAAAACCACACGGTAAGGTTGGGAAAATGACATTTTAAGGACAAAAGCGTGGACATCAGTATCAAAGAATGTAGATGTTGGAATGTCACTCCCCTGCCACTAACTTGTGCGATATCTCGGTAACTCCCGCCTCTTTTAGCGAGAGCCACAATCGATAAGCGATAAACTACGATAGTATGATACGGCACCGTTACCAATATCGTAGATGGATGATTTAAGTCAAATTGTCTAGATTTATTACTTGGCATTCACAATTCTGGGCATCGTACAAGCATGATAGACACAGAATATCACTATCACTATCATATCATGGTACCAGGAGAGTTGGTTTTTTTCGTGGATCGCTTTGCGCACCTTGAGTTTTCAAATTTGATATCCCTTGAATTGAATTTTTAATAGAAAAATCACTGCTAAAATCTCGCCACCTTATCGATATAAAGTTCACCACTCAGTGATTTCCTTCTCAAACCCCCTATTGGTAGTCGGAACTTTGGCCGCCGGAATTTTGACTGGCCCATCGCCCCTCTTACGCCTAGCCAAGTACCCACTTCCATCCAACCAAGGGTACTCGAGAGTTCGCTTCTTCTCAAACTCCTTGATCTTATCGTCAATCAAGAGAGTCAATCCGATATCATCGAGCCCATCAACCAAGCAATGCTTACGGAAATCCTCCACATCAAACTTAGCCAACTCGTTCCCATCACCGTCCTTGATAACTTGAGTGGGCAAATCGACCTCAACTTCTTTTCCAGCCTCGGCCACCTTGGCAATCCTATCCAGGGCTGCCGAGTCTTCGATGGCAATTGGGAGCATACCATTCTTGAACGTATTGTTGAAAAAGATGTCGGCAAATGATGGTGCGATAATACATTTAATACCGAAATCAAGGAGAGCCCATGGCGCGTGCTCTCTGCTGCTGCCACATCCGAAGTTTGGCCCAGTGACCACAAGAATCTTAGCATTACGGTATGGCTCTTTGTTGAGAACAAAGTTTGGATTTTCGGTTCCATCGGGGTTGAATCGAAGAGCAAAAAATAGAGCAGATCCCAAACCAGTTCGCTTAATAGTTTTAAGAAACTGTTTAGGGATAATAGCGTCGGTGTCAATGTTTGCCATTGGTAGAGGAGCCGCAATACCCTTCAAGGTAAGGAACTTCGGAATGCCAACTTCCGCGGCCGAGGCACTCGAAGTATCCTCACGACTAGCAGCATTGGCGTTGGTAGCTTCTTCATCGGTTGGAATATCATCAATTCTATCCAGGTCCTCGTCGGTAACCGGGTTGGGATGCTCTGCCTCAATTGCAGTCTTAGGTGCGCCCTCTGCCTTCTCGGGTTCAGCTCCCCCAAGAGTAAACTTCCTCACATCTGCTAACTTTCCAGAAATTGCTGCTGAAGCGGCCATTGCGGGAGACATCAGGTGAGTACGTCCGCCCGCGCCCTGCCTACCCTCAAAGTTACGGTTGCTTGTGCTAGCACACCTCTCCTGTGGAGAGAGAATATCCGGGTTCATCCCCAAACACATACTACACCCAGCTTCCCTCCATTCGAAGCCAGCCTCAAGAAAGATCTTGTCCAATCCCTCTCTCTCAGCCTGTTTCTTGATAAGTCCAGAGCCGGGGACGACCATTGCTCTCATAATATTGGATGCGATCTTCCTGCCTTTTACGACTTCGGCTGCCGCACGAAGATCCTCAATGCGGGAATTGGTGCAAGAACCAATGAAGACCTTGTCCACAGCAATTTCTTGCATAGGGGTATTAGCTTCCAACCCCATATATTCCAATGCACGAATAACACGTTGTCTAGCAATAGGATCACTAAATTCTGAAGGATCCGGAACTTTCCCGGTGATGGGAACGACGTCTTGAGGAGATGTGCCCCATGAGACAGTTGGTGCAACGTCCTTAGCATTGACATAGACTTCAATATCCCACTTAGCGTCTGGATCAGACTTGAGGGTTCTCCAGTATTTCAACGCTCTATGCCATTCCGGCGAGTCGTATTTAGGAGCAAGAGGCTTGTCTTTAAGGTATTCGAAGGTTGTTTCGTCTGGTGCAATCAATCCGGCTCTAGCACCACCCTCGATCGACATATTGCACATGGACATTCTCGCTTCCACACTCAACGACCTAATTGTTGATCCGGTGAACTCAATGACTGCACCAGTTCCACCCGCAGTACCAATTTTCCCAATGATGTGCAGAATGATATCTTTGCTAGTGACACCGGGCAAAAGCGCACCACTGACTTCAATTTTCATATTCTTCGACTTTTTGTTGATGAGGGTTTGAGTAGCAAGAACATGTTCGACCTCTGAAGTTCCGATACCGAAAGCAAGAGCACCAAAGGCACCGTGTGTTGAAGTATGCGAATCACCACACACAACCGTAGTACCCGGGAGAGTGAACCCCTGCTCCGGGCCAACAATGTGAACAATTCCTTGACGATTATCACCAAGGCCAAAATAGGTTAAACCGAATGCTTTAACGTTATCCTCGAGAGTTAAACATTGTATACGGGAGTCTTCTTCTTCGATGAAGGTCTTTGCGTTTTTATAATTTGCGCGGCTTGATGTCGGAATGTTCTAGTTACCAATGTCAGTGAACCGAAGCTAAACCCTATAATTGATCAAGGCAATTGATATAAACCTACATGGTCGACAGTGGCCAAAGTACAATCGGGTCTCCTCACAATTCTGCCCGCAGTTCTCAATCTTTCGAAAGCTTGCTATTAATTATAATAATTGTTAGCTATGCACAATTCAACTCAAGGAAGCAAGCAAACAAACAAACAAACAGAAATTGTAACAATGGATGTTAAAAACTAACAGGTGATGTGACTTCGTGAACGAGATGTCTGTAAGCACAAAATATATTAGTCCGGCTCCCCTGTCCACCGAAGGTGTCGTAGATAAGTACCTATCAATGTAAATTGTCTGACCATCGACAAGATGATGTGCGTATATCTTGTCGTAAAGAGTGGTGGGACCTTGCTCCTGAACAGAAGACATGATGAAAATGGTGTAATGTGTAGCAGGGATTGGAAATGTTTACCACAGTCACTAAGTGCGGAACGTCTATGGGAGATGTAGAAGATGAAAAGGAGGGAAGATGAGAATGGAAGAAATGGAGAGAAGGAGGGGAACTTGTGGACGAGATGTTTCAAAAAATCGGAGATGGCAAATGGGGCTACAGGCAGGGTTACCAGGATTTAAGTTATGACTTCAATCCCCTCCCTCTGTGAGACCAAACCATGGTCTAGTAGATAGGTTACGTTACAAATGATGCCTGATGCCGTAGTTTACAGTATTTTACCCTCCCATTCTCCAGAGACCCTTTGGTTTAAAAGGAGCGGGAGGACCAGACCCTATTTCCGGAACATTTCTACATCAACGAAGGGTTTGCGATGTTTTTCACGTTGCCCCTCCTTCGCCAGTTATGCCAAGACTATGGAGGGGTCAGCTTTTTTATTTTATCCCTATTCCCTACCAATCCAACCCACTTAGTGCGAGATAACCCCACCATGCACTCCGATAACCTAACTGCAGCCACAACTTGCAATAGCAATAATACCGTATTTATTCCTAACCTACTCGTTGAGCCTGGCCTAGACACAACACCATCTCACTCCAATATATTACAGAATGGGCTCCAATCACTTTGACGGCGATGACGAGGAGCCCCCGGCTCTAGTTTCGGCTGAAAATCCCCTCAACCTAGAAGAACTTCAGCTATCAAAGGCACCGATAACAATTGTCACGGGATACCTGGGGGCCGGGAGTGCGTGTGAAATCTCTCCCTTAGATTCTGAGGCCCTACCATCCATGCTAACCGTGACAGAAACCACACTCCTCAACTATATCCTTACCGAGAAACATTCAAAGAAAATTGCTGTCATTTTAAATGGTAAACAGTTTCTTGCTTACGAATTTAGTTACTTGACTGTACTGTTCTACTGGATTTGGAGTGTTTGTTAATATTAATATTACTCGTTTAGAATTTGGAAACTGTGAGCTCATCCCCTAATGCCCGATTGGAGCCTTCCCGTTGCGGGTCTGGCTTGGGATATTCGTTAATCATGAACACAATTTGACTGGGCGGTTCGGAAAATAGCAAGTGATATCGAAAAATCGTTAACGGTTCAGAGAGATGGTCAACAAGTTGAAGAATGGCTTGAGCTTCCAAATGGCTGTAAGCATACGAAAAATTTCATACTATCCCCTGAACTTGAATTCTGACACACAATACAGGTATCTGTTGCTCAGTAAAGTAGGTTTTGTCCCTGTCCCCCTCAATGGTTTTTGTTTATCAACTTTAGATTACAGGGACATGGGAGTAGCGGCCATCGAAAAACTCATGGAGCGCCGGGGCAAGTTTGATTACATCCTTCTAGAAACCACCGGGCTCGCAGACCCTGGGAATATAGCACCTATGTTTTGGCTAGATGAAGGCCTTAAATCAACGATATTTTTGGATGGAATTGTTACCCTTGTCGATGCAGCAAATATTATTCGTACCCTCGAAGACCGGGAGGCATTCTCGAAAGATGAAGCTGGTGTTGGGATGACCACTGCACACTTACAGATCTCTCACGCGGATGTGGTTGTGATAAATAAGGCAGACCTTGTTACTCGGGAAGAGATCGAAGTTGTTAAACAGAGGGTAGCGGGCATGAATGGATTAGCGAGAATTATTGTCACGGAGAGGGGGAAAGTAGATAATCTTGAGGAATGGCTTTTGGATTTGAAAGCCTATGAAAATGTTGGGGAGTTGAAAACAGCAATTAAAACTCAGTTAGATGAGGTGTGTCGGTCGCTACTTGCTTTGCTAGCCTCATTTAAAAGACCTGCTAACTTCTAGTAAAATGGTTCAAGACCATTTCGACTGTTTCTCTTGATCTCCCCGAACTGGATGAAGAAATGTTGGATTCCTTAGACGCTTGGATCAGGTCACTACTATGGGAAGTGGAGGTGCCGAGTCCGTCGAAAGAACCGGGTGATCGAGTCTTAGGAGACTCGAGCAAACAACCTATTCTTGATATCCACCGATTGAAAGGGAGGGCTATCACAAAAACAGGAAAAGCCCTGCTAATACAAGGCGTAAGAGAAACCTTTGAGATATTTGATGCACCGGATCAGAATTCAGCAATAAAAGCCCAAGGAAAGTTGGTTCTTATTGGGAGAGGACTCAGAGATGTGGATGTGAAGGAGAGTCTGGAGTGGTTCTTGTCTCGCGGAAGAGCTGGATGGACCAGAGAACGATAAATGAATAAAGCGAAGTGTTTGCTGTTGTCTTATCGTTATCCACGCACTGCAAGTATGAATTAAGTCAAGTGGTGCCGTGCAACATCCATCTGAACAATTAAAAATTAGGCTCACACAGGGAGCAACCTGTCAAGTGTATGATGGACCCATCTCAACTTATTATAAACTTTTAAATATCGGTACGATACTGGCATCGTCTCTCTGCAAAGCATTATTATATGATGTGCTCTTCAAGCCATTCGAGTAACTTATATTATTTTTATTTTTTTCGGTTGCGAGGGTCCCGAGCAGTGTGACAGCCCGTGTGATGTGTATGGCCATCGCGCAGCGGATCTTGCAGGGGCGTGATTGCGGGTGCGGGACTCATTGCCCAACGAATTTTTTGTGAAAGTAGTGCACTGTGCAGTACCTTATCGTGCAAGTAAAATCCCATGTTCAATGCCCTACGGTACAAGTGCCTTGCTGGGTCCCTAAAGGACCAAAAAGGCAAAGGCAACAAGGAGAAGGCCATTCAAAGGAGGTGTGATGGTGAGCAAAATCATGTTTCAATATTGTCCATCTTATTGAACGAATCTCCCGTCCCTGTACTTGTACAGTCGCGCCTCGCTATAATGGACCTCTTTGTACGGGAATCCTCGCTATTACGAACGAACCCTCTGGGAATTTACCCCCCTGCTCCCATACAAACGGTTCTCGCTATAAGGGATTTCGTTCAAAACCTCTCTATAACGAACGAAAAATCCGGAACTCTTGGCATTCGTTATAGCGAGGTGCGGCTGTAATTAGATTACCGTGAACCGAACCCTCTAAGGAGTGAGTTTTTATCGAAATTCATAGCACCACCACAACCACCACCTTTCACCCACATTATGTGCACGTCCTTCATGATAATTACAGTATTGTTTCCTTTCGTTTCACTTGCACAATACTATGTTGTCCCATTAAATTCTGCTCTCATAGTGACATCTAGTTAAACAATATGGTAAAATCAAAGAAAAGAAGTACTACGGTGTTCTTGTAGGGGATCATGTTGCTGTAGAGATAACTGGAATGGTAAGATATTAAATACGAGTGAGTTGGCTTACTATGTACTTCACAGGACAAGATATTATGGCCGACTACCATACTCAACAACAACCTCATCCTGCCAGGGATTATGATACTTGCTTCCAGAGCGCCAACTCACACCACCGGAGCTCAACCAGTTGACTGAAAGTCTCTCAAAGAGCTGAAGTACTGTACAGTACGGCTGTTTGCTCAAGCACAGTACCGGTATAGTACTCGTGCTGTGCTCGAGTAAGAAAGCAACCAAAATGAGTGATATTCAAGATAAAGCAACCGATTCGAAGACATCACTACCGTATGGTGATCCGCGGTTCTATCGGTTGGCATAGAATGGTTAACGGGGTAACCGAGACCATGACAGGCATCCTATTTCAAGTCGCTCAATCTTTGGTTTAGTTCAGTATAGTACAGTACCATTCAGAATTGTGAATTATTGTGTTCGGGTTGTCGCTTGCACGCAGTTGACCGCCGCCAGACCTCTAACCAACCCACACCTTCGTCTTTTTCTTTACCTTCCATAGTCTCGGTGTCCTCTGCCTGTCTCTCGGTGCCTGTCTGTATCCACTTGTTTGGTTTTGTTCGTCTTTCCATTTCCCTCATTCCCACTTTCCCCTTCAATCGGTCAGCCAGATTTCTTCGACCCCAAATCAAAAACCAGAAATTCGAGTAGCTCTGAGTGAGCCAATTAAATCAGCACATTCGACCCCTCTGTTTTTATCCTTTTCATTGTCCCTCTATCCGCTTGCCAACGCCTACTTTGTTGCTGCAACCTACGTTGTGCGTGACTGATTTCCCCTACAATTGTGTTCGGAAACTCATTTCACCTATACAAGTCCTTCTGATAGCTTACGGTGGAGATACCATCAAGGAAATACGAAGAAAATACGAAGAAAATTGGATAGAAGGAAAGGAGAAATCAAGAACCTAACTGCCGTACCCCAAAGTATGTATCTGCCAAGTCTCAAGAGATGATTGTCATCGAAAGAATAATTCTGAAAACCAAAAGCCTATAGAACTTCTCGGAGCCCTCAAAAATTCTGTGTTTTACAGTACTCAATTTGCCTTCAAGGAGCCTTGTGGTGGTGGCCGTCACTGTTTTTTAACTAAGCCGGCCCACCCTCTAACGCCGCACTGCAACCATTTCTCCCCTCTCAGCCGCCTCGCACCCGGCTACCTATCTTTCATCAGACCAACTGACTACCACCTCTCTCCTCTCCTATTCACCCCTCTTTCGTGGTTTCATCTACCCACGCGCAACACATCCTCACCTGACATAGGCGCGACTTGAGATTTCTTTGGCCTCTTCCTTCAAACATTTATCCTCTACCAACCCCAACACCACCACCACCACCCCCTCCTCGGTTTCGATTTATTTCCCTGAATCCAGGCAAAGGTTACTACAAAACTTCAATTGCAGGTTACCATCATAGATTACCTTTTACGCACAAACTAGCTATTAATTATACCACATTAAACAAACCACCTACCCTCGACCTTCTAGAATATTGCACCAATGACGAACAGCGGAGTCGCAACAGGCGATCCGGGAGCCAAGTCTCCCTCGAAGACATCCCTGCAGTCGATTGCCCGGGAAAGTGACAAGGACGATAACAGCGTTATCCACGAACAAGACATGGACTCTCTTGAGCCCACACTCAAGGGATCGGAAGCTGCGGAGGATGAAGAAGATTCCGGGTCGCTCTCAGGGTCTAGTGACAACGAGCGAGTTCGGGAAAAGCTTAAAAAAACCTCCATTGCAAATGTACGGCCCGAGTCTGCAGCAGCTGGCGAGAATCAAAAGGAAGATGGAGAGCCGAAAGCTACTGACAGTGCTGCTGTCTCTGAAACTGACCAGGAGATGGGGGAAGGGAAACCTCGACGGATAAGGAAGCGAAGCATTGAGGAAACAGATCCTAATGAGGATATCAATATGGGGAACGCCCGTCATGGGAAGGAGGTAGATTCAAGGCATAGGGTTCATGAGAGAAAAAGGAGCAGAGAAATTTCGGATGATGATATGGCAAAGGCTGCCAGAGCTCTTAATAGGGTGAAGACGCCACCAACCCATCCGGAAGAAGATGAGATTATGGGCCATAACGATGGTCTACATTCTGCCAGCTCGGCCGTGGCTAGCCCGCGGAAACTGGAGCGGAAGAGGAGCAGAAATAGGTTCGATGGGGATGATAAGGACAAAGATGCCGATCGTAGGAAAAAGCCGGTGCCAGAACGTAAGGAAGAGAGGGATTCCGGGATGGATGCAAATACCGCTACTCCAGCAAATGAGTTGTCTAACGGCAAAGTCTTTGGCAAGTCAGAGGTTACCAGCATAAGCTCTACTGAAGCTGATACAAAATCTGAATCCAAGGTATTTATATCCCACAATGTTATCCCAACCATTTTGTCCTACTTATACTGACGTATCCTCAAAGATTTCAGCAAGCAGTGGATTCAGCAACACATCTGCTAAATCACCCTTCGCCACAGCTTCCGTAGGCTCTAAGCCGTTGTTCGGAGGCTCGGGGTCATCTGATATGTTCAAAAAATCAGCTTTCGGGGCAATGTCCGGCTCAGCAGCATCTCCCTTCGCTACCCTTGGTTCTACATCTCATTCCTCAAACCCCTTTGGCGCCTTAGGCAGTACCACCCCTAAGCCTTCGGCATTTTCGTCTAGCTTTGGTAGCTCCTATGGTCCTTCTGGATTCGGATCTCTGGCTGGCAAAGCTGGGGATGTTATTTCCTCGGCTCCTAAGCTTTCGGGGCCTATCGGTGGGACAGTGGCAAAGCCATTTGGAGCTCCAGACGATGATGATGAAAAGACGGATGATGAAAATGGTGAAGGTAGTGGTGTAGATTCAGAGGTGCATAAGGAGCCCTCTTCCGGAAAGGAGACCTTCACCCAACAAGAAAGTAGGTCCATTATTCATCGCCCTCATATCACAGGGCCATCCCATTCGTTCCTTTGCTACATCTATCTAGGATTACAAATACCTGTTCAATACTGACTTATAAATAGTTGCTACCGGAGAAGAGGGTGAAATCACAATTTTCAAATGTCCAGGAAAAATGTTTTCATTTGATAAGGAAAACAAAGTTTGGAAGGAACGGGGAAAAGGAACCTTCAAACTCAACACCAAGGGTTCAAAGTCTTCCACTTCGGCGAGTGCGTTTGGATTAAATGACACCCTGTCCGTTTCTGAGACCGAGGAGAAGAAGAGTGCAAGGATACTTATGAGAACTGATGGAACTTACACTTTGATTCTTAATGTGCCGATCTTCAAAGGAATGATATTTGGGGACCATGCCGGGAACAAACCTACAAGCAACCAGTTCTTTCTTTTGATTCCAAATTCCAGTGGAGGCTTGGATTCTATGACATTAAAGGTGCTTTTATACCCCAACTCCTTGATCAGTTGTTAATGTCCTCTGACTCACCCTATGAATAGCTTAAATCGGCCGCACACGCAAAAGAACTCTACGACCACGTGAAAAATTTACATGAAGAGCTTTTCTCATGAGATGTTTATACCATCACTTCGTCAAATGATACGACTTTGGGTCGCCAATTCTACAAATAATAGAGCATGTGTATCACGTTCTTGCGGATTGGAGATCGTATGATGATTTAAAACTCTTTAATTTCAGTCATGTGCAGTTATTCTTACTTTTTTTTTCATTTACCCCTTATTCCCCTTGTTTCATCTCTTTCTCTTTCATCTCTTCTCCTTGCGTGGCAAAACTTTCATTTTACATCTCTTCCTGATAGTTATTTTTTATGCCTTGTATACCTCATACTGTTTATCTTAAGTATGAGTAGTACATACTTTCACTACTACTGGTTATTTCTTGTCCAGGGGGAGATATAGAGGGAGGGAGGAGTGGAGGACACGATGATGATAGTGGAGTTGGTCGGATAAACAAAAAAGGGGGGGCTAGCCGGGGGGAGCGGAATTCTTACCGGTTTATTTCTCACATAATTTCGTCTTTTTTTCTTCATCTTCATTCTCCTCTTCACCACCCCCCACTTGTCCATCCATCCATCCCTCTATCTCCTTGACTCGTTCTCCCTTGCTCTCGCCACCCTCACCCAGGACTTGTCGTGGTGCCACAAACTCGATTCCCATTCCCATCTGCCCATCTATCCATTCACCCACCCAGCCATCCATACGAACCAGAACCGAGTTAATATGTTTCAGTAGTGCCAGGAGGAAGTGGCGGAGGTGTTTTTAATCTCTCTAATCATACCTAAATTACCTATTCTTTTTAACTTCAAAGTTCTTCCTTTGGGCCTTCAAGTTTGCTTTTTTTTACCTGCAATGCTACTTGCATTATCGTTTAAACATTTATTGTTTCCCTTTCCTTTTCCTTCCAAAAATAAATAAATCTAGTTTCCACCGGGCAAGGGTAGGAGGGAGGGGCTTTTTTATTTTATTTTAAGCTAGAATCTTGTGCTTGCCTGTTTATTCGTTTGGCTTAAGTTAAGTGTGCTTGCGATGCGCTCTGTGTATTGGGGATGGAATTTAAACGATATATATATGGGGGTAAACGAGTACTTGCGATATGAAGGTAGAGGAGGGGAGGGGAGGGGTTGGTTTTTAAGTTTTTTTTTTTTTATTACACCATTCTGTTTTCTCTTCTCGATTTCCCAACTATGATACCTACTTGGGTGCGAGGTGAAAAGAAGAGAAGTGGACAATTTATTAGAACACCACTCAATTCCTTTTTTTTTTTTTTTTTTTTTTAAAAAAAAAAAGGAGTTTACATGGGGTCTTATTGTTTTGTTGGCTGTGGTTTAGAACGTGGTCATAAACTGTCACTCGGATGGATGTTCATCCCGGTTGTTGGAAGTGTTACTTCAATGTGATGGAATGCTCACCTGCCGTGCTACTCGGTACATCGGCAAAGGTCAGGTATCATATCGCCGTATATAGACACCTCTTATGGGTATAAGTAGGAAGGTCCAAAACGCATGTTTCAGACAATAGCTAGACAGCAACTATATACACAATCAAGCAACCGCAACTCTCTCTTGATACTGTTCCACTTCATCTTGTCTTCGATCCCTCACTCTGCGCTCGCGACCTCCAACACCGGCCGTAGCACCCGTGGCTGTGGAGGAAGGGAGAATCTCGCAGGTTATTGTAGGATTTTTGGATACGGTATTGTTATTTGGTCTAGCGTAAGTTTTGTCAAGAACATGTTTATATATTGGAGGATGGCATCGGTGAGGGAGAGAGAAGGGGGGGGGGGGTTATGTGTAAGGGACATGGGGAGTTGAGCAAGGTATTTCTATGATACCACACGAGATGTCCTGGAATAGTTTTGTCGCCTGTTTAGCCCGGTTTGGAGCAAAGGTGGGGGTTTTACAATTGCTGGTGTGGTGCGTTTGTTTGGTGGGAGGGGGGGTTGGGTTGGGTGTTGGTATGTGCAAGAAGGGGGGTTCTCTGGAGTTTAGTCGCAAGCTATAGGAGTTGTCTATATTGTACTGTCCGTCGAAAATGTCAAAAGTTGGATCAGATCATCTGATAACAACATGGTTGCCATGACAACAAAGGAAAAAAGATAAAAAAATAAAGCAGGGGAGAAAAAAAAGAAGGGGATTAAATTCAAAGAGGAATAGGCAAAAATACATAAGTATGATTGACAAAAAGAGGAATTAAAGAGAAATAAACAAAGAAAATAGGAAATACAGAAGCAGAGAAAAAAAGAAATAAAAAAATGAGGAAAGAAAGGAAAGAAAGAAGAGAGGAAACAGTCAGAATAAGGAAGGATATAAAAGAAAAGAGAATTAAATAATATGTAGTAGACAAGATAAGAGATAAGATGGGAAAAGAAAAGGAAAAAGGGAAAAGAAATCCCAGAATAGAAAAAGAGAAACAAAAGATGAAAAAAAAAAGAGTAAGAGAACAGAACTCTAATTATTTGCATAAAATAAGCAAAATAGAATACGTTAGAGTAAATAATATTAAAATACTGTGGGAATAATAAAATAACTGGGAAACAGTAGGGGAAAAGTTAGGTTTTCATTTATTGGCCTAGATAACATGGTAGTTAAGTTTTATTGGTAAGACATGGGTTTGTTTTGTGGGTTGTTGTGCAGTATATTCCTTTATAAGGAGCAACGGTATTACATTTTTATGCATAGACATAAGAGACGAACTGCCAACACAATATCAACACATAACATGAATATATTTTTCATTTCCCCTCTCCATCTATTCTTTTGCTTCCTTTTCCAGGGCAGTACTTTGGGGGGGATTATTAGGTTAAATATCATTGTAGAAAAGTTGGGTTCATTTCATAAGACCTAGGTAGTTGTTGCTAGGTTTTGTTCGAGGGAGGGTGTTTAGTATTTGAGACTTGGCATGTATCATTAGTTCCTATATAAGGCACAACCACTCATAGTTTTTACATGGAGAGAGAGACACAAGTGCGACGAACAACGAATATGAATACATTTATATTTCTCTTCCTCCAATATCAACTTCCGTTTCTATTGTGTGTGATTATATTCGACGGATTTGTTTCCCAAGGACGACCTTCTGACTTCCAGCTGTGCGTGCAGTGTTTTGCCCACACCTGGCAGTGTTTGTCCTCCTTCGACCCGTAATTCCTTTTATCCCTTTCGATTTCCGTTTAGAGAAGTGAACCTTCTCTAGCCTTACTGTTTTACATCCGGACAGGTTTTGGTTCTCTCAGTACCTCCTGACAGATTTGTTTTCCACTTGTACAATCATCGGAGTACCTTCTTTGAAAGTGGTATTTTGTGTATTCTCTGTGGTATTAATTTTCCTTTTGCACAACTATTCCTGTGTTAGCTTTGTTTACCTCTTGACAATTCAACCTGTTTTTGACTTTTAAGTTCTCCATTGGGACCTGTTTTTGTCCAACAAAGCTGACACTTAACCTGGGGCTACCCAATGAGAGAATAAGGAGTTACTAATAATATACAACTTGTAGGCTTTTGAATTACCGGAAAAGACAACCCTGTCCACAACAAACAAAGTTGAAGAAATAAAATACACTTAAGAACAACAATGACAATACGGAGATGCAATATATGTCATCGTGAATTAGCAATTGATGCCTTTGATCGTGACCGGCGACAGAATCCAAGGGGGGGATGCAGGGCCTGCTTGGTAAGTGTCATTTTCTAATTACTTATAGTACATCTAAGAAGTAAGGAAACCAGCTAACTGTGGTTGCTTCTATATGTATAGGCAAATTTGAGGGCACGAAGAGCAAATAGAAGATTGCAAGAAGAACCAATTGAAAACAATCTTTCACCAGTACAGAGAATAAACCCACAAGAACCCCACCAGTCGCTTACTATATGGCGAGCCTTTATCACCAATCAGGAATCCTGGACCAGTCATTATTTAGGAGAGATGAATGTCACATGTTCAGCATGTGGAGCTAAGCACTAGGAAGCAGAGAAGCCTCTTAGACAATCAGCCGCAATCCAAAGCTTTGAAAAATGTTGCAAGCATGGAGATGTCAAGATTGAGAAGCTAACGGTACTGCCAGAACCACTTAACTCTCTCATGAGTGGAATGGATGCTTGCTCAAAGCAGTTCCGGCAAGGGATTCGTCAATGGAATAATCTATTCGCTTTTACGTCTATCAGGTATAACATGGATGATTGTGAGACTGCCCAGGGGGGAGGATTACAATTGTTTCAAGTCCATGGTGAGATATACCATTTGCAGGGTCCGTTGGTCCCCCCAGCTGGAAGAGATTCATTATATTCGCAAGTCTACCTTTATGACCCAATGTATGCGACTGAGAGCCATGCAGCATATGCCCAAAATTTGG